>JAZGTK010000163.1:30972-126744 GCA_036877625.1 Ambastaia sidthimunki
TGTGTGTGTGTGTGTGTGTGTGTGTGTGTGTGTGTGTGTGTGTGTGTGTGTGTGTGTGTGTGTGTGTGTGTGTGTGTGTGTGTGTGTGTGTGTGTGTGTAATGCAGGGGTTGGCTGGAGAGGGAGAGCAGGCATGGACTGCAGCCAGGTCAGAACTGGTTCTTGATCTCCATGCAGTGGTGGCAACAATGGAAGGACTATGTCAGATATGTGAGTGAACAGTATTTCAGCGTCTTCTACATACCAATGAGATGACTGACGTTTAAAGGGCACAAGATTTGAGGATTTGATTTTCCTGGATCTTTTGACATAAAAGACATTGTACTATAAAAACATACTGTCACTTTTATTATTCAAAATTTCCTCTTTGGTCCACACGGGCCATTTATTTAAACTAAAGTGTAAAAACAGCTTGTTCTGAAATTCTTGGATCAGAAACACAAAACGGATACATGACCGCCCAGATTTACGTCAATCTGCTCTGCGTTAAAAGATGCAAAAAGATGGATGGATGCTATTATCCCTAAACACCAGAAGAAGTAATGATCAAAAAGCCTCAGGCTGTTTTCCGTAGCATCTGTGACTCTGCATATACTTCCAAAAAACATTGCTGATCATTTTAGTCTTTGTAATACTAATCTTATGAATCAGACGGATTTAGCATTTTTGATTATATAACCCTTTGCAGGATAAGAAGTCTATTGTTGTGGAGCAGCCATCAGTGCAGAGCACTGGCATGAGAACCTCTCAGTCCACAGTTCTTGTGGAGTCTTTCCAGAACAGAGTTGGAATAGTGGTCCGTTCCCCCAGTTCCCCAGAGGAAAAATTCCCAGACAATATCTCCAGTGCATCAGAGGCGTCTGAGAGCATTGGTAATAGTGAGTACAAACTCATTCTCCCTAGCATGAGTCATGTTTTGATTGTAACAACAGAATGGCTAATGAGTATTAGCTGGCAGAACAGTGGCCTAGTGGTTGTCACGTATGCTCTCACATATGCTCATGTGGGCAATGTTGGTTCGAATCTGACTCTTGTCCATCCTTTTCTCAACATAATTTTTCCTCCTTCGACTGTCTATATAAATAATTTTGTGGAAGTAAGTTGTTGTGCTCACTAAGATGGAGGTCTGAGTCCAGCCTGTATCACATCCCAGTCTCTTCTTTCTCTCCCTCTTCTGTTCTTTCCAGTAAAGGGAGAACAGCATATAAAAAAATACAGAGTAAGATGCTCCACTGTATTTGTGTTTTCACTTCCTCAGGCCTGACTTCACATGTCACTTCCTCCGCCACAGATGTCTGCTTTGCTCGGCAGCACAACGTTTTGGACAACAACAACCAGTGCTTCTCCAGTGCCAATGGCCATTTGCCCAACAGCATGGCTGCACAGAGACCCGGTGCCATAGACAACCAGCCTCTGGTGTCCACTGAGCCCATGAAGGTGAGTGTACACACGCTGTTAACAGAACCGCCGCAGAGAACAGAACCGTCTCCTGTCCATCAAACTGACCGCCAAAGTGCATTTAGTAGATCTGCAGGGAAAATAACACCTCCAAGTTGTTTTTCTTGTGCTCAATCTAATTGCAGCTTAGAGGGCTGAAAACTACATTAAAGTGCCAGTTTCGAAACCGAAATCACCTAGAACAAATTAATCTTGTGATTAATGGCCAGTAACATTTGGGTTCCAGAAAACAAATAGCTTTCGTGAAGCTAAAAGCATTTTTCTTTTGCTTCAGTAATGCCTTGTCACAAACACATTTGCAATCTTGTAATAATGTAATGTCTTTTATTATCAGACAAATCTTTCTTTACTCACACAATACCCACACAATAAATTGTACCGGCTGAGTCTACATGAACCATTTTCAGTCGTGTCCGCCCCTTCATTCAGCCGGGGTGTCAGTGTGAACAGTGCCTGACTGTGTGTGTGTGTGTGTGTGTGTTATCTCTTCTGTCCAGGCCCCAACATTGACTATGGAGGGAGGTCGTCTGAAGAAATCTTTGCAGCTGATGGCTGGCCGGGACTTTGAGACGGTGCCAGAGCCAGTATGGAGGGCACTTTACCACTGGTATGGGGCCAATCTCAGCCTGCCCCGTCCGGTACGTATACCAGATCTTAGGAGAGGGGTCAACTAGACCATTTACAATACATGTACAACATTTACAGTACGTCCAAATATATAAGCCGTGAACATTTCATATCTAAAGTGAAGTTCATAGATCTTAGCCTGTAAACTTAGTTTGAGTCTGTCAAGTAGCTTCTCTGTTTAATGTAAAGTGAAAAATGGCACCAACTGGACTGGACACATAATATTGTAACAATAACAATATTGGCTTAATATTGGCTACTTACCCGCCCCTGAAATGATCTTTTCTCTTCAGGTCATCATGTCGACACTCACGAACCAGTCGGAACTGGAGCTGTTTCCCCGGTACCTTCTCTTCCTGCGACAGCAGCCGGCCACGCGCACCCCCCAGTCCAACATCTGGGTCAATATGGGTATGACCAGCCTGAGAATGTTCCCTCCACACATGCCCAGAGGTAACGTAAGCCTGCAGCAAGAGAGAGCAGACCACCTCCCCTAATCTCCTAAACTCTGTCTCGGCCAAACAAGCTCTCTGGATTACTGAATGAACGCACTAACAAGCCTGAGTCATCTACTGAGTTAAGGCAGCAATCATTGTGTTAGTGAGAGAAATAGCAGTTTGTTTGGTTATAGCAAATATTACCAGGTTACCAATATGGAGTGAGTCTCTGAGCTCTGGGATAGCCTGATTTAAAGTGTTCTTCAGCACTGAGCCTTTAGTGGGACTACAAATGAAGTATGCCACTCAGTTATGGCTTTGCCAGGCTCACAAAACTGTTTGGTGTGGGTAGAGATGTTTTTTTTTGCCTGATTTCCCCTAATTATGTGCTTTGCAATCATACCAATCAAAACATTTTTGTGTCCTGTGAAATCAGCAATCACTGGTGAAAAATGAAATTTTCCGATGTTGTTTTGAATAATTTCAAACATTTGGCTTGATTTTTTTTATAAGATTTGATCAATAAGACTAATGAATTAATGAATGTTCCCTTAAAAATGACCTTTGCCCTTTCTTGCTGCTTCCTTACAACTAATCCTCAGTCTCTCAGTGTGTGTGTGTGTGTGTGTGTGTGTGTGTGTGATTGATCTGTGCACTCCTTATGGACTTGTTGATTTATAAGCACACGTTTTAGGATATATGGATAAAACTAATTGAATCTTCACATTTCTTATTGTTGTCTTAAATTAAAAGACTTTTATTACACTATTATTTGATAAGTTCTTTGAGAACTCTTAGTTACTTCACACTTCAATGGCTTCTGTAAAGTTAATATTTTAATGCACGTGTGTGCTGCCTTTTTAGGTTTTATTAACAGGTAAGTGTATATAGTATAGTGTCAAAATGCTAAAGGCTGCTCCATTCCCAACACAGGAAATGTTCCTTCTCCCAACGCCCCACTGAAGCGCGTGCTGGCGTACACGGGCTGTTACAGCCGCATGAGCACCATTAAAGACATTCATGAGTACCTGTCCCAGAGGTTACGAATCAAAGAGGAGGACATGCGCCTCTGGCTGTACAACAGCGAGGTGGGGAACTTCTTACAAATACTGGATGAAAGACCAGCTGATGTTGCAGTACTGTACCCTGATCAAAGACATTTAAATGCAAGACCTTATGGCATTATACACGTACAGTGATCTGAAGAAAAGCTGTATGATTTTAATAATGTTACAGGTTGTCTGAAGCTAAGGAATTTATGCGGTATATTTTGTAATCGTTTAATATTGTTCTAATCTTTCTGTCAGAATTACCTCACGCTCCTGGACGACGAAGATCACACTTTAGAAAACTTAAAAATTCCAGACGAACAGCACTTAGTCATTGAGGGTATGTTTTTGAATTTCAATTCGAGGCTTTTCATTTACTGAGAAATCTGGAGATGCAAAATGAGACGATATCACAATTTGGTTTCCTTCTCTCCAGTTCGAAACAAAGACATGAGCTGGCCAGAGGAAATGTCTTTTATTGCAAACAGCAGCAAAATCGATAGACACAAAGGTAAGGCCCAGAGGTCTCCAGAGGAGTTAGAAGGTGCTATAATATGTTTCTTTTGACTGTTTTTTTTTGTAACAAACATCAGATCAGAGTTAATTATTAACACACAGACAGAGAATCAGTCCATGAAACGATTAGGTAACAAAGCCATGTGAAAGTCATATCAAGAAAAACATAAGCTATGACATTTAAACACTGCCGTGAAACAAACAAATGTTATGAAATACTGATTAATTGACCTTTATGGAGACCTTACTAAAGTGCTTATGGCTTGATGTCAGTCTTACCTTAACCTAACCTTTTATATTTCATGAAATTGTGTATAAATAATGGCCTATTTCTGTTGCAGTCCCTACTGAGAAAGGTGCCACAGGTTTGAGTAACCTGGGTAACACATGTTTCATGAACTCCAGTATTCAGTGTGTTAGCAATACCAAGCCCCTCACTGAGTACTTCATCTCAGGGCGCCACCTGTATGAGCTTAACAGGTAAGGGAACATGAGTTGTTGTTTGTGTACCCAAACCCCCTTTGGGAATTCAGTCTAAACACTTAAATGGAAAAGTAAATTAGGGATCACTTTTAAGGGGTCATACCGTTTGACCAATGAGCTGTGCCTTGACCTGACAGAACCAATCCGATTGGAATGCGTGGCCACATGGCCAAGTGCTATGGGGATTTGGTACAAGAACTCTGGAGTGGAACCCAAAAGAACGTTGCACCTCTGAAACTAAGGGTGGGTGGTTAACATCACTAAAATTACAATCACTGAACCTAAATAGTTTGAGCTGCAAAATCTGACGTTCATATTCCAATCTTTTTTAGTGGACGATAGCAAAATATGCTCCAAGATTCAATGGCTTCCAACAGCAAGACTCCCAGGAGCTCCTGGCCTTCCTATTGGATGGGCTTCACGAAGACTTGAATCGTGTGCATGAGAAGCCGTATGTGGAGCTGAAGGACAGTGATGGACGACCAGACCATGAAGTGGCCACAGAGGTCAGAGTCCTGCAGCTTTCCATCAGCCACCCGCTGATTTACAGCTCTTGTCAGTCTTAGGGCATCAACTTCCAAATGAGTCTAAATTAGCACATTGATGACACATTAAAGAGAAATGGCAAAATGAACTACAAGCAGTGTGTGAGGTTTCTTTACCCTGAGGATGTTGCATTTGTGATTTAAATGTGATTCACCTAATGGCGTTTGTGTGTATGTTTCTCTTCACAGGCCTGGGAAAACCATTTGCGGAGAAATCGTTCTATTGTTGTGGACCTCTTTCATGGGCAGCTTAGGTCCCAGGTCAAGTGCAAGACCTGTGGTCACATCAGCGCCCGCTTCGACCCCTTTAACTTCCTCTCACTGCCGCTGCCTATGGACAGCTCCATGCACTTAGAAATCACAGGTAAGCTCAAGCAGAGAGGAAACATCTTAAATGTTCTTAACTCCATTTTCAAATACAGCTGACTCATGTGTTTTGATTGGCAGTTATTAAGCTAGATGGTTCCACTCCGGTGCGGTATGGACTTCGTCTTAACATGGATGAGAAGTACATGGGCCTGAAGAAACAGCTGAGCGAGCTGTGCAACCTGAAACCTGAGCAGATCCTACTGGCTGAAGTTCACACCTCCAACATCAAGGTCAGCTCAGCTCACCACGTTGTTGTTGATATCAATGCCACATGATGTTGATCACAATTATTCTTAAAGATTATGATAGAGAAGCAAAAGTTATGAATTGCTGCTTTAAATAAGTACTACTCTTTCAGAACTTTCCTCAGGACAATCAGAAGGTGAGACACTCTGTGAATGGCTTCTTATGTGCATTTGAGATCCCTGTACCTGGCTCACCCACCTCACTCACTTCTCCAGTACAAACAGGTAATAACTCAGTTTCTTTTTATTTTTTTATATCTTCCTTAAAGAGAAGTTTTGCACCTTACATTTTAAATGGCCTCTTTAGAATCTCCTCCTATGGCCAATGGGACAGCAGGAAACAATCACATTGGGAAGTCTAGCCTAATTCCCAATGGTATGCCAAGCACAGTTGTTCCCTGCACCCCAGACAAACCCCTTGCCAATGGAATCCCAAATGGCCATGCCGTGCCAGTGCCAGACAGCCCCTTCATCGGTTACATCATTGCCATGCACAGAAAGATGGTGAGCGGTGAAGCTACATATCACATTTGGATTCTCCTGGTGATCTTAAGCAATCTAAATGCAAGATGTGTCCCCTCAGATGCGGGCGGAGCTGTACTTCCTGTCCTCTCAGAAAAACAGGCCCAGTCTGTTTGGCATGCCGTTGATTGTGCCATGTACAGTACACACCAGTAAGAAGGACCTGTATGATGCTGTGTGGATCCAAGTGTCCCGGCTCGCCAGCCCTTTGCCCCCACAGGAGGCCAGCAACCACGCTCAGGACTGGTCAGTGCTTTCTAAAGCTCACAGCGCACAAACATTTGTTTTTCATTGATTGTTACATTAGTACATTTTCATAGGTATTACAACACAAGACATGTTGATTTATTGTTTTAATTTGAATCAGAAAAGTAAGACTGATTAGTCCTAACTAATTGCTAGTTGGTCAGACTAGTTCTTAAGAAGCTTAGCAGTCTTCACTTAGCAGCTAGCGCCAGACAATTCATATAGTTGAACAAACACTAGTTTCTTCAAGTGAAAAACGATTCCCAAGTTTCAAGATTTTCTATATACATATTAAACATTTCGGGTTCTTTGCTGTGTTATGTAAAGTTTTGTACTCTTTCCTCCAGTGATGACAGTATGGGCTATCAGTACCCTTTTACTCTACGTGTGGTTCAGAAAGACGGTAATTCCTGTGCCTGGTGTCCCTGGTACAGGTAAGGTGTTTGAGTTCAGCAATTGTATATGCTGAAGTATCTCGCCCTTCACTGTGGGTCTCTATGACTGACGAGGGCTGTCGTGGCTTTGCCAGGTTCTGTAGAGGCTGCACAGTGGAGTGTAACGAGGACAGAGCATCTCTGGGGAACGCCTATATCGCAGTAGACTGGGACCCCACCGCCCTGCACCTCCGTTACCAGACCTCTCAGGAAAGGGTAAGAGCCACAGTCTTACTCAGCACTTCTAGAGGAACTAGCTGCTCAGGATTGTACAGAAACTGTCAGACTGTGTAATAATGATGTATTAGTTTGGCCTACTGGTTAGAGACTGGAACGTTTAGAGCAAGGCACCTTACCCTCAATTGCCCCGAGTGCTGAGGTCCCCTCCTCTGCATGTCACTTCCTCATTCTCAACCTGAAATGGTGTTTGCAACATTGTGTTGTAATGCAACGATTCAGTGTGAAACAGTAACATTTTTTAAATACCTTACTTTTCTAGTGTGCAGATCTTGTTCTTAGTGTTTCAAAATAGTTCTCGAGTCTAGTTCTCTGTTGATGTGTGTCTAGCAGTTCATTACAAAACTTTGTGTCTGCTGAACAGATAGTGGAAGAACATCCCAGTGTCGAGCAGAGTCGACGGGCTCAGGCAGAACCCATAAGTCTGGACAGCTGTCTGAAAGCCTTCACCAGTGAAGAAGAGCTGGGGGAAGATGAGCTCTACTACTGCTCCAAGTGTAAGACCCATCGCCTAGCCACCAAGAAGCTGGACCTCTGGAGGTTGCCCCCTGTCCTGGTCAGGAACATCTCGTTTACATTAACATCAGTTTTCATAAAAAAAATCAGAATATCTTGTATAGATGAAAAGATTACTATAAGCCATCTGTTACTGAGATCACATGATGTACCATGAATTGATTTTAATTGTTTGTCTATGTCCTTTTTTTAGATCGTTCATTTAAAACGCTTCCAGTTTGTCAATGGTCGTTGGATCAAGTCTCAGAAGATTGTGAAGTTTCCAAGAGAGAGCTTTGACCCCAGTGCATTCCTGGCCCCACGGGAGGTGTCTCAGAGCATGGGCAGCCTGCAGAGTCTACAGAGCCAAAGCGAGAGTCTGGTGGAGGAGCTCCAGAGACTGGAGAGAGGAGACTCGTCTGCATCCACCATCTCCACAACCACTGTGGCCAGTCCTCCAACATCTGGCAGAGGTCTTTCTCTTTTTCACACTCTCCCTCTCTCTCTCTTTTTCACATTCTCTCTCTCTGACCTTTTCAAATTAACATAACTTAAGATTATTTTGTCAATCCAGGTACGCCATGCTCCATCAGAAGGGTGGGCAGCCCACTGAGCAGAAACAGCAGTCCTGGCAGCAGCCCCAGGAACACAGGAAAGAAACAGGGTCGCCTGCGTCTGCCCCAGTTGGGCAGTAGACATCGGCTCTCCAACAGCAAAGAAAACCTGGACGGGAGTGTCAGCAGCTGCAAGGAGAGCGAGATGGAGGCTGAGCAGGGCACAGCGACAGACGGAGAGAGTCAGGGGGCAGCAGTGTCGTCTGATGTAAACATGCAGGACTCCTGGTCACTGGACGCCTCAAGCACTGATTGTGATGTCATCATGGTGAATGGACTGGGACAAGACAGCAGTCAGAGTAATGGACATTCAGAGGGCAGCACAGATCTGGACACCCCTCACCAAAGAAATGACATCTGCCTGGAGACCATGTACAATTTATATGCAATCTCAGTAAGTGTAGTTTCTCATTAGATAAATCTGTATCTGGTGATTAGAAGTTCATCTAAACATTCACATTGTTTCCGCAGATATTTTCTTAAGTTTATTAAGAGAAGTGGCTAGATGGTAAATTCCCATTCCAATTCCAATGCAAATCCAATTAGGCCCTGGTCACACTAGACTTTAGCATGCATGCTAAAAGTTGGGAACTAACTGTTGTATGATTGAAATTACTTGGCAAAATGTAATTAGATTTTAGATTTTAATCATAGATTTTATTTATGATCATAGATTTTAAATCATAGATTTTCTGAACTGTTTAGAAACGACTTCTGTAAAATGTCTTCGTGACACAAATGATTGTTTTTGTTTTAGTGTCATTCAGGAATCATGGGGGGGGGACACTATGTGACTTATGCCAAAAATCCCAACGAAAAATGGTACTGTTACAACGACAGCAGCTGCAAGGTAAGATCCCACCCTGCTGTGCTTATTCTCTGACATCTCAGACACTTTCATTGTTGGGCTCTCTGCTGCTTTCTGCACAGAGAGAAAACACAGACATGTCTTCACAGATGGAAAATACTCAGGCGACAAAGTATTGAGCAACACCGTTTCATGTCTCCTCTCCAGGAAGTTCACTCGGACGAGATCGACACCGATTCAGCTTACATCCTGTTCTACGAGCAGCAGGGAGTGAACTACTCACAGTTTCTGCCCAAAACTGAGGGGAAGAAGATGGCAGACACCACAAGCATGGACGAAGACTTTGAATCTGACTATAAGAAATACTGCGTGCTGCAGTGATGTCGCACTCTTCCGCGCTCTTGAAAGACACTAGGGGAGTCCGTCAGTGCATTGCAGCAAGGACTATAAAACAACAGCGCTGCCCGGAGGATCTGCATTCATGAAAGCACAAAATAACAGTGGACTGTGTGACTCCACCGACTGTGCTTTCAGAACAGAGGTACCTGACACTTCAGTTAAACTGTGAGTGACTGAGGCAACATCTGAATGACTGAGTGAAAGAGAGAACTGGAGCCATTTTCTCATTGTTGCCAAGCAAACAAATAACTTAGTTGGACCTGAAAGTTAGCCAAAAGCCGCCAGTAGCAGGCAAGCAAAACCGGCTGTTCTTTTACGTCGCAGTCCACATGGGCTTTCTGAAAATAATATTAAAAAAACAATTGTTTATATCGCTGTATCACAGAAGAGAGTGAAATTCTGTTAATATGTTTTCCTAATCAAAATAATAAATAGGAACTGAGTGAAGATCCAGATTATATTGAAGAGCCCTGAGGGTTTCTCTAAAGGTTTTGTGTCATAGTTGGTTTCTGACTTTTCCAGTAATTTTTCCAGTAATTTTCAACACTACCTCACATCTTTGAAAGTTATCAGCCAACTGTTAATAGAAAATCTGTGTGTCAGTATTATATTCCTGGAGGGCAGTTGAAATTCAATTCTCAAATAAAATTTTTACAACAGTTTGTTAATATTTAATTTTAAAATTATTTTCTACCACTTAAATAAAATAAAATATCCCCCACCCCTCCACTGCCAAATTATGCATAAGTTCTTTTTTATTATTTTGGTTTTATTTAAACTGTTTTCAGGCTTCATTCCTTTTTCAAAGATTGTAAATGTATCTGTATAATGTTATTTAGTGGTTTTATTTTTTATAACAAGTTATTTTTTTATCTTTGAGTTTTTTTAATGCAGCGGTTCACTTTGCTTAAACAGGCTTTCACATTCACTTACCAATTCAGATTAAATCTCAGTTTCCTGTCAATAATATTGTAGTGTAAAAACAGCTTTTACATTGCTTTCCTGATACCATTATGTGTCACACTGCACAAAACGATGGCAACTGGTGGCAGAGAGTAAACGGCTACTAGATTTTCTCACTAAAGTGTCCAAGCCAAAGTTTGGTTATGTATGTAGTTGTTGGAGATTTTTGAATGCTATTGGAGAACAAAATAGGTCTGTTGTATGAACAGTGTTATCAGAAAGTGTCTTTTCGCAACAAAATATTCACAACTTTTGCTTTTAGAGAACAGCATTCTCGTTAAACTGCTGAATGTTCTGTGTTGGAGGGTGTTTCAGGTTATTAGTAGCATTTCCTTAGTGACTCTTGAAAATAGAGCTAAACCTTACTTACCACTGTGAAAATGTGTATGAAATATTCAATTGCTCTTATTTTTCATTACCTGAATGAGCTTCTCTTGTAAGAGGGAATGAAACCATTAGAAATCACTGGGAAATGTGCCCATAGATTTTGCTGCTGTGCTTTAAATTTTCCATGTCATAAAAATATTCAGACAAAAGGTTTTATCCCTGTCAGAAAGAAGCAAATGTTTGTGAAATCAACACAATTGTATTACTGTAAGCCAATTATAATTATCATTAATGGAAATGTTAAATGGACTGTAAACAATTTTAGATATTTATTGTTAAACAAATGGATATTTAATATTGATTAGTAAAATGTATCTCTCTACCTGAAGAAATGTTTCAATCTTCTCAATTTAAAATCTGGCTTCACCTGGAACTCTAAATGTTTGCTTTTGGTTCAACCAGAAACTACATTACAATTACAGTAACAAATGTTTTGAAACTACAAACAAAGAGCTACATTTTAAACATTGTTTTTTTGATACAGGGATAATTTATTAACTTGGCAATTTTTTTTCCAAGTAGTGCAATCAGCTACTGATGTATGTCTTCGTCTGTTGTCATAATTTTGTTAAATTAATTTTGATGACCTGTCAGAGATGTATTAATTTAAACTTTATTTTGTAAAGCGTTGTTTAAAGATTAAAATTGACATTGCACTGACATGTACATAAACGTTTTGTAAATACGCCGATGAAAATGATGTATTTGAAAATGAACTGTACAAATCTACTTGTAGTTGTATATGGAGTGATACTGTTGATCTGTAACTATTATCCATGATACAAATTAAATGCAGCCAAATGCGCTCGTGTGTGCGTCTTTTCTTTTGCGCAGAAATTTACGTGAGAATGTTTTATGTGAGTCAATTATTTGTTTCCTTGAACAACAAAGAGGAAACCACATCCCCCCCCCCTGTTGTCCAGTGCCATCGGTCTGACATACTTCCTTGAATTCAAGCCACATTTGACATTTTAACTAACTTAATAACTCTCCCCTCTTGATTGTTAACTAATTTTTTCCATTGGATTTTTTCCTTTGGGTGACACATGCAAACTAAATTAATACGAATCACGATCACTTGTTAATGCATATGGTGGTTTACCATTTCGAAGTTATTTTTTAGTTGTATACATGGAGACTAGAATGCTTTACTCAGGAAGTGCACTAAGTTACATGCTGTGCTACTTACAGAATTCTGCTCTAAACCACAAGAGCTACATTCTGAAAACACCTCAACCTCAGTGGACTTCATACAAGCTCATAAGATTTAGTTCTCAAGCAGAAGACGTTTAGAAAATGACCTGCATTAAATAATGATTTCAGCTGGGGGTTGAGAGAACCTGTCGTGTTACTAATTTTGTAAAAGGTGAGCCAAACATTACATATTTGCTTTTAGGTTTTTGTTTTGTTTTGTAAAGTCTTAAATATTATGATGTTAAAAAGTGGCATAATGTTGCATATATAATGTTAGCATATGTTGTAGTGAGTCATTCTTTTTTTTTTCTTTTTCTTTAGTTAATTAATTGTTTATATAAATTACATTGTTATATATAAATTAAAAAAATGTCTGACTTTTTCATTTTTAGTGTTAAATAGCTTCAGATGACTTGAAACAATATGTGATGCTTTGGGTTTCATTATGGGGCAATTAAAAGGATTCCGTGAGTATTTACATACACATTTTAATAGCTGAAACACTGCACACATATATTTCTACCTTGCTTTATTCAAATGTGACAATGCTTTAATTTAATTTTATACTATTTTAGGTGCGTAACATGTTGGTTTAGTTTTAAGTCTTTGGAAAGTTACGTTTTTGCTTGTGCTCATACGAACAGGAATTTATTTCACCTTGATGGTCATGAAATGACGTCTTTATCTTTCGCTTACAGAACTAAACACTGAACACATCGTTCTAATCTGTGTCTATGCGGTTACCATCTTCTTCATCATTCTGTTTGGATGCCTTGCCCTGAAAAAGTATTTTTATTATTTATAAAATATATAAATAATATTATGTTTATTTTATATTTATTATATAAAGAATGTATATAAAAAAATGTAGATGTATTTGTTATTAGTTTTTTATATATATATATATATATATATATATATGTGAGCAGTAATATTTATGTTAATAATTAAATGTATGATATTTACAGTTAGTTTTTGGTTTAAGGTATCGGTCAATGAAGAAGATCATACGAACGCTGAGTCAGACGAGACCAAACGTGAACTTCCAAGTTCCTTCCCAAGATTTTCCTCCGCCATCTCCAACAGTCATAAATATTCCTGAGCCACCGGATCATTCTGACGAAAATCCATTACAGAGGCGGCAAACCAAGATGCGTGGAAAATTACTCCGGAAACCTTCTCAACAGGTGCGGTGCACTCCCTTATAGATGAATATCAGCCTCTTTATCTTTAAATGACAAACCAGATTAAACAGTACAAGTGTTACACTTTTACTGTAGAATTTACAGTACATACTGTAAAATAGTATAGCCATAAGAAAATGTTATGTGTGGCTGTGGTGTGTTCAAACATAGCACTTTATCTTTAGGTTCCACAGGTCACAAAAGCAGACCTGAGTCTTATTCAGCTGATAAAGGCGGGAAAAGAAGGAGTCTTCTACAAAGCCAGAATAACAAGGGGAACTTGTAAAGGCCACTCGCTGGTCACATGCAAAATTGGAAAAGAAGGTTAAACAGCTAATATTTCACCACATGCATTTCAATGCATATTAAAAATCACAGTATTTTCTCCATCAAGATGTGTGAGCTGTTAATGAGTCTGCGGGTTTAATGTCATTTGCAGGTATCTCCAGTAAGCAGATGGAAAATGAGGTGTCTATTATGAGAAAGTTGGCATATCATAAAAATGTGATGCAGCTGCTAGACTGGAATACAACAGAAGGTAAGACGGCTCTATAGTTTATTTGCATAGTGTTTTTCACAAGTACATTTTGTTTTAAAGCAGCTATACAGACAATCTACAGGAAATGAATATCTTAAGCTCAGCCAAAGGCGATTGTGGCAAGAAACAAACTCCATAAGATGTTATACTATAATGGAAGATTATATAATTTTAACAACCCTTTAATTGATTCACTATTACTTGGAGCTAAACAATTTAAACTTTCTAGAGAAAGTTTTGAAAATAGAAATAAGGTAATGTAAGTGAGTGGTTATTAGGACATAGCAATGTGGTTGCTAGGGTGTTTTGCATGTTTGTGGGCTGTGTTATTTTTTCCTGTTTTATCTTAGGGTAATAGGGTAATAGCACTACTAGTACTTATTAATGCATTTGCAAACTCTGTTTTTAACTGAAGTGACTCACAGTGCATAAGTGCCTTTGCAGGCTATACAAATAAACGTGTGTATTGCTTGGGATTCGAACCCACAACCTTTGTGTTGCTAGCACCATGCTTTACCAGTTGAGCTATACCTAATTCTTAATGTTCTTCAAAGTCAAACTTGCCTTAATAACATTTCTGTCATATTACCAAACAGTGTCTGTTTCCTCAGAGCCGTATATGCTGATCATGGGGTTTATGAGCTACGGCACACTGCACAGTTTTGTTCAAAAAAACAAAGAGCAACTGATTGCAGACTCAGAACTACAAAACCAATTTACCATCGCGTCCTACTACATCGCACTGGCCATGGAACATTTACGCTCCAAAATGGTCTCAAACACTGACACACACACATAATAAAGCTATTGACCATTTTTTACCATCCTCTGTTTACAACATAAACATGATGAAGCACATTCAGAATGGAAAGAATGATTTTCACTCTCTGTGAGTTTCCAGGTGGTGCACTGTGACCTTGCCTTGAGAAACATTTTGGTGAATCGTTTTCCATGGGAGGTGAAGGTTACAGAGTTTGGTCTGGCCCGCGACTTGACCCGCATGAGAAGCAGACACAGCAGCAGAAAAAAGCAACACAAGGTGAACTAATAAACTATCACTGTTCTTACCCAGCATCCTCATTTATCAACCCTACAAGTCGCTACCTTAGAATTATAAGTTTCTATCTGCGTTTTGACCAGTTTTGAGATATTGAGGTTTAAAGTTTTTGCATTGCATTGTAAATACCAAAAATGAACTTTTTTTGTTTTTAAAATCAAACACCCAAAATGCATTTTTTTAAAAATAAAACACCTTTAATAGTGTCAATAAGTTATATTAGAGTAAGAATATGTCTATAACTCAATTTTGACCAAAATGTCAGATAGAACGTTATAATTCTAAGGTAGCGATTTGTTTCTCTGTTAATGTTTATATGTTAATGTGATCTCTTAGGAACGAGTTCCTCTGCGCTGGTACCCTCCTGAATATTTCAGAAACAACTACTATAGCTTTAAGGGTGATGTCTGGGCATTTGGTATGGTGCTGTGGGAAATGCAGACGTTTGGTGAGAAACCATTTGTAATTGATATTAATTAACTGTTTTTTTTTTTCCCCCAAAAATGCATTTTGATGGCTTCGTAGCAAAATAAATAATGATTCAATTTTATATTCACAGGCTCCTTGCCCTATTCAAATATGAGCACATCTGAGGAAGTGGTGTACAGTATCTGTGCGGGATATACGAACACTGTTCCCAGCACATGCCGCCCAGAAATGTGAGAATATAAGCACATTTCAATCTTATTCAATCTTCAATCTTATTACATTGTTATAATTTTGCTCCACAAATCTTTAGTTGTGACCCATGCTGGCAAAATTAGCCACAGTGAGCACAGGCTAATCACAAGTTACAGGCAAAACAAGTGAAAAATGTTAATTTTGCTCTAATTTGAGGTTTTCACAAAGCCCTCGTCTAGCGATCCCACAGTTCCATATAGCAGTTAAACATCTAAAATCATCTTTATTTGTACATTTTCAGAGAGTTGTACCTTTCTATATTTTTTTTTGAAGGCTGGTGCTTCAGACAGGTGTAGCTCATTTATTTGTGTCACATTTCAACAAATCATACATCATTTTTAAGAAGAAATGACTGAAATGATTTTCGCCTAGAAAAAGTGAAAATAAGAACTCAGATTTGCTCATTGTTACTCATATTGCCAGCATGGGTCACATTTTCTCATCGTAGTAGACTAACAATATTAAGACTAACAGTAATGCTGTATCAAGTGTAGTACTGTAAACTGTAACAATAATACATTGTTGTGAAAATGGTGCTTTGTGTTTTTAATATTTATTGGAATTATTCTATTCAACAATGTAGAGAACAGATTATTAAAGACTGCTGGTTGGACCCGTACACAAACAGACCCTCATTCACAGACATTGTCAGGACATTGGAGAATATTGTGGAAAGTGACGGGGTGAGTTATGTCAGGTCTTGATTCATTCCAAAATCTTCACATCTTTGTCCTACAGATAAGTGATAAGATATTATAAATATGTTACAGGATTATGTGGACGTTGACAACCAAAGAATCATGAATGCAGAAGAAAACTGAAACAACAAAACACATTCTTTCACCCAACAAATTACTTAAAGACTTTAATAGTAAACAAATATTTTTTTTACATTTTTTATCATGTAACGCTCAGACATACACAGGCATATTTTTAACAACCTCCTTTGTTTTAAAGGCTAAAAGTGAAATTACAAAACTCTAATCACCAAATATTGTTTTTTCAAATAAAATCTTGCAAATATTATGTCCATTTTAAACAACAGACTTAAATATTTTAACCATAATTTAAAATAATTTAACTGATAAAAATATTATTAATTAAAAAGTATTGTAATTAACATTTATTTAGTTTAATAGTCACTTAGTCATTAATAGAGTGTTTTTTTTTTTTACTCTTACAATAGTTTACATTGATAACTATGGTGACTACAATTATTGTTACTAGTAAAACCTTATTTGTATTCTTTAAACAACAGAAGTAGCTTTCAGAAACTTTCATTAATGTTTCTTGTCTGTGTAACAGTGGTGGTGGCTAATACCAAGTAACCACAGTTTAACCATAGTTAGTATCTATGGTGATTTTGCTATTGTTACCATGCCAATGTAATATGGATTGAGTTGTACTGTTACGATACAAGATTATTAGCCAATGGGCACTCAGGAATCCTCCCACTTCTGGAATCAACTGAGCAGATGGACCAATAAGAAGAGAAAATATCCGGAAGTAGCGAAATGAATGACCAATCAGAAACGGAGGAGCAACACGCTGTTTCATTGACCATTGATGTCGTTCGCTTCTGCTCAACACAGATTAGAGGAACTAGTGAAATTAAGTTAAAATTGACGTTTGTAAAATATCAAAATGTTCCTTCGCATCTTAGAAATGATTTATTTCGTTTACTTTGCATCGCACATCCCAATTACGTTGATGATTGATCTTCAAGCTTTATTCCCTGAGCATGTGTATCCACCGCAGGTAGGTTTGAACTTTGAATGCGCTTTTCTGGCTCGTGTTACTATAATCAACCAGCATATAATATATATTTAAATGTTTCTAAATATATATGATTATGCTTTACAGCCGAGAAACGTGTTGGAGTGATATGCTGCCGAATTCAAAGACCCAATGGTGTTGGATCCACCCATGTGGTTTCGATATTTTGTGTTTTGCGAGGCTCTTGTACAGCTGCAGGGTAGTTATAGTGAAGGGTAGTTATAGTCAACTAACATTAGATAATTGTGTTAACCAGTTGTTAAATCTCGAGTGTTGTATGGCACAGTGGTGACATCTGGTGGTGGGTCACGTGTATTTCTTGAAAGTCAGAGAATACTAATAAGATGTTTATAATTGGTTATTTATATGCATGATATGTTGTTTGTTTAATAGGCTGTAGATGGATCAGAAATGTAGCAATTATTTATTCTGTTCACGTGACCACCACTCTAGTCCCCATTATAGGTCACATAATTTTCCATAAAATTCCTCTAACGCAACATCCAGGTCCACAAACTCTAAGGGAACGTCTGACCCTTGTGTCTATTTATGCTTCGTATCTTATCATCCCCACCCTGATTCTGTTTACAATGCTTATTAGCTCTGCATATAACTCAACTTCTCCAAGTTTAGTTTCTCTTTGTTTGGCCACTTTTGAGCCTGAAGTACTTATTGTGTACCAACAGCAAAAGGACACATGTAAATGCAAAATATATTTTTATTCAAATGTACTTCAGCTTTGTGTGAAGTTTGTTACACCTGATGAGCTAAACAGGAAGATATAAACAAATAAACGAATGCACTATTTGGTTGGATAAAGGCTAGAACTTTTGCACCTTGTATGTAAAATATTTTTGGTGCGGTCCCTTGAATAAACAATACAAATACTATGAGGATCTGATCAAGTAAAACTGTTGCTGGGTTCAAGTCAAACAGCGGTTAAAATACAAATCAAACTGAAAATATTAATTCCAAGATGTATCATGACTACATGAATTATTTACAGTAACATGCAAATACTATATTTCCCTGTTTTAAAAAAAAGGTCAAATTCATAAAGTAATTTTCTGATATAAATAGTATAAATAACTTGTTTTGTATATAAATAGTATACATCTGAGATTATGATCTTATGGTTGGAAGGACTACAAGTGTGCCTTCAGGAACTGGTCATGTAAAAGCACTCAGTGTTAACACAATATAAGAGCTGGAGGGTGAAACAGACATCTGTTCTCAACCGTTACTGGTCAATTCAATTAACTTAGTTTGGGACCCAACACTTAATAGGAAGTCAAATTGAATTAGAGTCATTTTCTCCAAATGTTGGAGAAAAGTGGAGCAGAGAACCTTCATTTCTGCAGTACAAACTGGTCAATGAATTCATTCTGCTCAGCTTCAACTTTTTGAAGAGCTTCATATTCTATTCGATACCTGCAACACAAACATTTATAGTCTCAGTCAGAAATGTGACACTGTATAACTAAACAGGTCAAACAAAACCATCTACCTTTCCAGTTGCATCTTCTTCTCAGCGATCAGAGCTTGAAGCTGCTGCTGTTGGGCCTCTCGTTGCTTTTCAACAGATTTCAACAGATTTCTTGCACCTATGGCCTAATAACAGACATTTGAGTTATTCAGAATGAACTAATTACAAATGTAAACCAATATTTATTTTCAGTACAAATACGTACCTTCATTTTTTCGGTCTCTGCTTCTTTTGCCAGTTCATCGACAAGTTCGATAAGCCCACCTACGATTTTCTGGAACTGGCCGATCTCTGTTTTAAGACACAAATGAAGCAACAGCTATTGATTTGGGTCGTGAAACGTTGAACCTTGTTTCTTTCCAAAATAAATGCTGTTGATTTTCAGAGATTCAACTCACTGTCAACAAACTCCTCGCATTCCTCTTTGAGCTCTGTGCTTTTCTGGCTCACGTCGGGCTCAAGCACTCGTAGTTTGTTGAGTTCATCGAAATGAAGTCCAGCCTCTGCTAACGGGTCTTTAGCCATTACCAGCGGACCGACACCTGCCTGTTGGTCTCAAGAAACACCTGCAAATCTTAAACACTGAGATACACACGAAAGCTGTTTTTTATATGTGTAACGACTAGCGTACATTCATTGCAAACTCATTTATTTCAAACCAATACAATCATATTTAACCTAATAGTGTTAAACAATCAGTATTTGCTTTCAGAATAAAAGATCACTAGATCATAATAAGCTAGCTAGCCGATTAGCTAGTTAGCTGGATAATTGGATTTATTTAAACTATGTAGATATAACTGCCATCTTTCTCAACATAAGCCACAATGACTGTCTTTTTAGTAATAATTATTATTAGTAATAATAATACTCAAATATCGCTGTGTTGCTTGTATGGAAAGGCTGATATTGAACATAAACAACAGACCTTGACCAACTGGGAAGTTAAGTAGCTTGGTAAAGCATTGGTAAACGATTAATCTATTCATAATTAGACTCAGAAATTATGAGACGGGCTAAGAAATGCTAAAGGGCTAAAACAGACGAACGATTGTCTCAATCCTACCTTTCGTTTATTTGATTATGTGGCACTTCTGCTGGACCGACTGACCGCTTCCTCGCATCTGTCTGACTGTCTCGCTGCCAGGCGACAGCCGCTCCACCTCATGATGACTGAAAGGGGTGAGCGAGAACGTTTGAAATATTTACATCAGATCATTTGTATATTTTAAACTTAAATAATGTAATTTTACCTTTTAATTTTTCAAATATATAGAGATAATTAAAATAGTTGAAGATGTTGTTCATTAAAAGTGCATTTATATCTTACTCCACCCACCACACTCCCCCTGTCTTGATTTTGTAAAGGCCCGTAATAAATGGTCTGCAATTCAGCGCCAGAACACTAGAGTGTGTGAGAGAAACATGAAGACAACTGAAGTACTTCAAAAACACCAGAAGAAGATTAACTTGCGTTCACTTAAGGGCGCCAACCTGTTAATAAACTAACTCTTAACTCTTCCTTAAACGATGTAAATCTACATATTTCCTCTGTATACCTGGTAGGTTTGTCATATATAAGATCGTTGCTTCTTATGTTAAATGCTCAGTTTCTCTTTGCTTGCCAACTGGGTTAAAATACAAGTAATACTAGGTCTACTCTGGTCTATTATGCATTATTGGAATTAGTAACATAGTTAGTAGAAACTGGTGAGTTAAAGGTAACACACTGTCTATCTTTACTGGCTTTGCAGATGTCGACTTCGTAACATTATGCCTCTGTCAACTGAATCCCAGACAGATAACGAGCAATACGTTCTGATAGCCAGTTTGGATAACGCAAGGAATCTCTCCAACATCCTGAAAGCCATCACTTTTAAAGACCATGCCATATTTAATGCAACTCAGAATGGGTTAAAAGTCACGGTGGAGGACTCCAAGTGTCTCCAAGCCAATGCGTTCATTCAGGTTGGGGAGCTGTTTTAAGCTAAATTCATTTGCATTTTACAACAAGTGAGATGATTTATATTTGTTTGTCTTGTATTTTCAGGCTGAAATCTTTCAGGAATACATCATTAAAGAGGATTCAGTTGGGTTTCAAGTTAACCTGACCGTGCTTTTGGATTGTCTCACCATTTTTGGGGGAAGCACAGTCCCAGGTTTGCATCCTAATACCTGTGATGAACATGTCTTACTTATGCAATGTATTTATTTTAATCCTACATGTTTCTTTCTTATTAAGGTGTTTGCACTGCCCTGAGAATGTGCTACAGTGGCTATGGATATCCGCTTACGTTGTTCCTGGAGGAAGGTGGGGTGGTCACCGTATGTAAGATTAATACACAGGAACCAGAGGAGCCAATTGACTTTGATTTTTGCAGCGCAAATGTAACCAATAAAGTGATTCTGCAGTCAGACAGTCTTAAAGAAGCTTTTTCTGAGCTTGACATGACCAGTGAGGTTCTTCAAATCACTATGTCACCAAGCCATCCTTATTTCAGGTACGGTGTTATTGTAACATTTAATGTCTGATTTAATATAGATGGGACGCATGCTAATATGTTATCGTAATAAAGTTAGAGGCACAACGATGTTGCCAAGTCTAGCTAGGAAATGCATTGTCAATATATTTCCGCAAATTAATTTATCTGCTGTTCACCCTAGATTATCCACGTTTGGAAATTCAGGAAACGCCCATTATGATTATCCCAAAGACTCGGACATGATGGAGCTTTTTCAATGTACTAAAATACAGACAAACAGGTAGGAGCACAAGGTCCATTTTTAGGCTGGTTCACACAGTCCTGACAAACACCTACAAACACTGACATTTAGATTGTTTCTCATCAGTCCAGCTTCTGCATCTCTGTTACATTTAGACTTTCACACAAAAACACTGCTTTTAAATGTCAAAGAATGTCATCAGATAAGATTGATTTTTCTCTGTGCTGATTCTTAAAGGTATAAGATGTCTCTGTTGAAACCCACCACAAAGGCCTTGGCCCTGTCCTGTAAAGTCTCTGTGAGGACTGACAGTCGAGGCTTTCTCTCTCTGCAGTATCTTGTGAGGAACGATGATGGTCAGATATGTTTTGTGGAATATTATTGCTGCCCAGATGAAGAAGCGGAAGAAGAATAAGCTGGATGTTTAAAATTGGTTGATCATTTGATTAATCAGTTAATGTTTGTTGTCTTCACTGCAAACTTTCTGTAGCTTATTTTGTGTGTTCTGACCTACTGGTCTATGTAAATCTGTTAAAGTGTATGTAAAATTAGATTTCTCACTCTAATATTCCAGTCTGACATTACATTCATATGTATATAAATTAACTATAATGAGAAATAAAAATGTTGTTTTGTCACTCTTAATGGACTGATGGTGCATCGGGTTTGAAACTGTGATTCTATAAGTGGTCGGCAGAGGGCGACACAGAAACGCTGATTATTGCATATAAGGAGTCATTTATGGAAACATAATCTTTTGCATCATATAACGTGTTGCAATTATTTGTAATACATAAATCTAACTAAATTATTTGGGTATAAGTTAGACTTCGATTTTATCTCTTCAAAAATATTTTCCTGATTCCAGATTTATCTCGGATTTAGTTATTGATCAAACTGACCCTTAGTAATTGACTAATGTCTATTTAAATACGTATTCTAACAAGTAGTGTTCGCTCAAAACTGCTTAACACGTTCAGTATGTAATGCACGATTTACAACTCACAATATTTAATGTTCTAAATTATAAGCCTGTCAAACCGTACAAGCTCCTGAGACATTTAAATGTTTAATGCACGTTCATATGATGACACGAATGCGTTGCGAGGCGAACGCGCAGCGGCTTGATGTTCATGCTGTTTGACGCGCGCAGTTCTGAAACAAAGTCCCAGAGCAGCGCGCGATGCTTGAACTGCGGCCCCGCGACCAATCGCTTCTCCACTCGCGGCTGTCGAGGCAACACTGTTTCCGGGCAGACGAGCATTTCAGAGCAAAACAAGCACTTCTGTCACTCTCCAGACAGCTTCATCCCGATCTTCTGTCTCAGCGGGTGACTGTCCTCATGCATGTCATTGCCACATGCAAGCTGCTTATAGAGGCCGCAGCAAAGCTCACTAAAAGACAATATAAGTTGTTACGAGTCTTGGGCTTTACAGGCTTTTAAAACGCAACATTGAGAGCTTTCACTCCAATTTGTTAGCAATCTTTTAAATACAACCTTGGTGTTCTTTGATTGATAATTAAATCATGATAATAAGGTGTTTAAATACTTCAAGGGATTAAAAAACGATTTATTTGCACATAAATAATTGCTAAATAGACAGACACCATCCAGACTATATACACAAGCGTAACCAAGTAAACACAGTCCACTAACCAAGACCTGTGTATCATTTGATAAGGGTGAGCAACTCGATCCAGCTAGAACTACATCACTCAGAGCAGGTGATGTAAGGTGGACGGCATCACTTTCTGCTCCGGACGGTCCCTGTTTCTCAGGTAAACAGTTCTGCACTGACCCGCTGTCTGATGTCTTGACCGGAGAATCAAGCGTGTCGGGTTCTGGCATCGCTGGGTTTTGTAAACACTAACTCAGCAATGACCTAATTGTTGTGAAACTCCAACAATTAGCAACAAGAGAACCCAAGAGAGATAATGAAAAGGTGCACGGGTTTCAACACTGTATCACATGGGACGATGAGTCATCGGATTGCCTGTTACATTAAGTAATGGAGGTTACATACGTTATTTAACCTATATAACACATATAGGTTACATATAAAGTTATGTACAGCACTATAATACTGTTAATGACAACACAATATATTGACATAAAAGGATACATTATATTGCATTTTAAACTGATCTAAACGTGACTATAACTGAAATATCCTGCTATTGATCAGTTAAAAAACTAACTACCCATTTGTAAATAAAAGCATTAGGCTATATATAACACTTAAAAATAAGGTTTAATTTGTTAACATTATATTTCATGGAATTAAATAAGATGATATAACAATGGACAGTACTTTTGAAGCATCCACTAATCTTGGGTAATATTAGTTAATATGAAGTGAATGGTTGACAGTTGTCATTGTATGGAAACGTATAACCTGTTAAATGTGTTATGATTCAAGGAAACACAAATGGGTTTGAAATGACACATTGACGGATTTTCCATTCTGACTGAACTTTCCTTAGCCATCAACATCCAATGACGCATGTTTCTGTACAAAACAAATGAATTGAAATTGAGCGATTTAATATGGCAACATACAAAAAGCAGTAAACTGAAAGAAATCCTGGTCTGGGGAACTCCGTGGTGCATAAACATGATTTGACTATAACATTCCTTCACTTTGTGTTAAAAATACCTTACACCAACAAACCATTGTTTGGGGATTGTGAGTGTCACATAGGGTCACGATGGCAACAGCTGGCCTTAACCGCACTCGATAACCCCCCCAGCACCCCCCCCCCCCCAAACCCATTAATACTGCTCTCCCTGTGTCTCAGCTAGCAACCATGTGTGAAATGATCTGTGATGATGGAGATGAGGTAATGCCTTCAGCAGCTCTGACATCACTATAGCCTTTCCACCCTGTGCGGTTGACCGGCACTTGGACAATGTGCTTTTTATCTGAGTGCGATGAACGAGACACCTGCTATAGGTTTCAGAAAAAATAAAGTGCTTTAAGTTTAAGTGCTTTATGTTTTATCATTTTGAAGCAGCTGTATGCTATATATGCTATATGTATTTGCATATTAGCATATATAGAGTTCTATGCTAGAATCTTGCACCTTATAAGTTTCTTGCCAGCCTGTTCATCTGTTTAATCTCAGGGTGACCCACTTTAAGGTGACTGAAGGCAGAGGTACAGTATACAAGTATATGTATATATATATATATGCCATAGGCGCTGATGACAAGAACTCAATGTGGTTACAAGTGAAACACACTCGTAAGAGAGGAACATTCTGTGTTAGTTCCTTTCCTTTAAACAATTGTCAGTGTAAACACTCAAGAATGTGACTGTTTTTATAGCCTGTTCTCTCACTTCTGTTTCTTTGGTGGAAAAAAAATGTAAACAATTGTACAGTGAATGGTTTTTTTGTTGGACCTTTCTTACGATTATACTTCTAATGATTATTGCTTTTTCAGTACAGCATAACATTAAACGGCCATTAAACGTTAACATTTAATGGCAATGGTGATTGATTGATTTAAATAATCTGTAAAATTACTATTGAATTGATAATTCGCTAATACAAAATAGTTATTTGTCCATCAAAAATGATCCGTCATTTTGAGGTCATATCTGACATAATCGTTTCACATTCACATGCAGTTGTACTTTGTCTTTTAATATTGATGAACACATTTTAAATGGGGGCTAAACACAATCTTCTCTAGTTGTATAGACCTGTCGGCACCACCTGCAGGCCATTTTCTATGACCTGTCTCTCACTACCATCCCATTATTTTATGAAAGGTGGCAGCTGCCGCCACTGCCACCTAATTCTCCTCCATCAGGGGCTGTTGATCAGACAATGAAAAGACAGCAATGAAAGTAATCTGTGAAAACTGAGGGGAAGTGGGTGAGTTATGCATGTTTATCAGATATTGTTCATGAGCGTTAGGGGGAGGGGTCAAGTAAAGGATGACGTCACCAAGACAGTATACTATAGCTTTAATGTCGCTATACTCAGTGGATGTTTTGTGTTGGTGACGGATGTAGCCATTGCACAGTAACATAGAGACGTTTCCACAGGGTCTATCTCAAGGTAGTGAACTTTGATAAATTAGGAGATTGTTTGCAGTGGTAATGTGGACACAGAACTAAAGGGAAAATGTATTTACAGTGAAAGAACGACCTTTTGTGTCGTTTGAGCTGCATGTCAGCACAGTGAAATGAGAGCAAACATGCAACTTGTTTTACAGTTGATCACTGTTGACCTGTGTTTCAACAGTGTGTGTCTGAGAAAACTGTATGTACTCAGTCGTTTGGCATCACACATACACAAAAACAGTATCAGTAATAATTGCAATAATAATTGCAAAATAAAAAGGACCACAAAATTAAAAAGACAATAGAATGACATCATGTAAATAACTGTTTGATTTATTGCTAAATCAAATATTTAGTTAGTTAGTCAGTCATTTGACAATTACATTTTCCATTTCTATGGGGAAGTTAATTACATGCACTACTGAAAATAAAAGTATTTAAGAGAGGATGTAGCAGTCCCACAGCAGTCTGCGTGGGGCTGTATGCCTAGACATGTACCTGCGTGGGGATTTCCCCAGGACACAGTGGGGGTCTCTCATCTGCCGTGGGGTAGGAGGTCAGCAAATAAAGCAGTTAATGTATGCCCCTCCATCAGGCGTCAGATCTGCATATGAACACAAGCGGTCGGAAGCTTCTCCCCGGAGGTCAACGGGGAGGGAATTAGGGAATTCCCAATTAGTATAATTAAAAAGATAAAAGCTTATTTCCCCAGGTTTGTTAGGAGAGCTTTGAAATCTATATCGAAATCGCCAGCAATTGTTTGACACTAAAGACTAAAAGAACAATGTTTATTATGTGATTTAATTGTTTTTTCTAAGTTTGCATATTATCCCTCTAATGCGTGAAATATTAAACCACAAAGGTAAACAAAGCAAAACTTTCTAAATAATTAAATAATGAAGAATTTTAATTAGAATCGATTACTATGGTTTTGTTAATATATATTTTATCCAGAACACATTTTGTCATGTTTGAAACGTTAAAGGTTTGTCCACTGTCTTCTACATGCATTATAGGGCAAACGTGCATATAAATAAATGCATTTAATATATTTAAGACACATTCCGATGTGCGCTGCATCAACGCATCAACCTAATACTAAACTAATACTGAACTTCAGCTTAAGACTTAGGTTGATCATTTATATGAGCATGAGACTGTCATGGTCTTAAAAGGTGAATAATCGCCAGTTAGTACTTCAATACGGCAACACTTAAGTAAACAAACAACACTGGGCGGGTACTCTGGCCAGCCTGGCCACGCCCCCAGGATGAGCATGTCAGGGCTTGTTATTAAGCACACACGAAAGGGCGTGGCCACGGCGAGCACTTCGCGGGAGTGAAAGCGAGGCTCAGTCAGTATCGTGGGTATTAAATCGCGATCACGAGACTTACTACGAGCTGCATGAATTAGCACACCGCATTTACAGTAGCAAAGCCATGAATGGATTTAGTAAGTAAACGCGAGTGATCGACAACTTCGACAAAACACCGGAATATCATGCACGGACACCCCACGAACTGACCTATATATACACCAAAGTGTCAGAAATTGCTACTGCACAAGTAGCCCTGGAATAACTATAATCTACTGTGTTTAAAACAACAACACACTTTGAAGGTAAGCGTAAATGTACTTTGTATTTTTGCATGTTTGTGTGTATACAGGGATCAGTTAAACAACTTATCTGGCGCCAGTAGATGTGACATTTATTATCGTTTACATGAAATATGTGTCCCATCAGAAAATAACAGTTTGCAGTGCTTTGAATGGTCTCTGGTGTTTTTAAAAGCAAGAACTGATCACGGGCAGTTATGTAATGCATTAAAATAATAACTCATAATGAATAGGATATGATACTGATCTCACGGATTATTACAGTCTTAACACCTACATTAATGTTTTATCATGTCTCAGCCGACCAGGATATTTGTAGATTAATATAAAACAAATTACCAGGACGAATCACGTGTTGACATGCAACTGTGGTGTGCAATGTATCAAAAATAAAACAGTTACCAAAGTCACCCTCCTCTTTACATCTTTACCCGAGATTCGGGCTTGCATCGCCCAACAAGTCACCGGCTCGGGTGTTAGTGACACTTTTCCGACGCTTCGTGCTTTCCACGTTCGCAACACATTTTACCAATTGAGAAAAATGGGTAAAATTGCAGTTGGTGTCGCGAACATATTGATTTCAATGCAATAAATGTGTTTAAATGCATTAAGTAGTACGAAATATAAGATATGTGTTAAACGCGGGAGAAAGAGCGCGTGAACAGTGTGACATCGCGTGCACGGATTTGTTTACAAACATCCTCGAGCACGAGGGTGTCGTTTCTGCCATCTTGTGGACGCTTAAAATATAGGTTGCAGGGTCAGATGTAAATTGTGTTAGTATGTTTTACAATTTAATTAGTATCACAAAGTACTGCTATTAATAATCCATTTCTTAAGCCAAATGACTGATTATTGTGATTTCCTCATATCCACCAATAAAGTTTTCCTTTAAATGCCTCAGCTGTTACTTCTACAGAATGAAATCGATATCTTGTGAACTAAATGTAAGTTTCATGCAATAACATATGATGTCACTGCGTGTCCTGTTGAATTTCAAGAGATCGCATGCAGTCAGACAGGTCTGATGTTTTATACAGTATTTTTTCTTCCTTTCTCATTTAAAGGCTGTGTCTGGTATGGCCAGACCAGAGATGGAAAGCAGTGTAGACGACCACAACCCTGTGGCACCACAGAGCTGCAGGATGGAGGTTCTGCGACAGGAAGGCTGGTCGAGCGGCAGCATCGCTCAGCCCTGCCACAGACGCCGGACCGTCGCTACTCAGACCAGCACTGTCTCTGCACCACTACCCCTCATCCCCACACTAGATGCCTTCAGCTCGGACAGCGTCCTGCGACTGGACAGTCCACTCAGGGACTATACAGGTAGGCCTCAGCAACATAGTGATTATGCATCATGAGTTAATTTTTGGAACACTAAGGTGAAAATAATTAGCATAAAATATTTAAATGAGACTCAGATCACTGGCTTTGACTCAAGGGTTAAAATGCACCAGGAAGCCTCGCACCCCTCCTTAAACCGCCCCTCCCTAGTTAGTGAGCTCTCGCTAGGCATGTTTTGACTTGTTCTTTCTCTGTTGGCTTTGTGTCAAGCACGTCTCGCTCCACAATGGCAGCCTGTCACAGAGAAAGAGTATCTTCTCAATATTGCGTTCTGCCTCGCGGCTTTTCCTCACATTCTCTGTTCCTCGTGTTTTCAACCTCACTTTAGATATCAGTTATCCTTACCTGTCCCGTCTGTAGACACTCCCCTTAAAGGGTTTCCTCACTAGCTGCCTCTGGTCCCTCCCTGTCCTTCAGCTGTCCACCCTATCAGAGCCCACTCCTCATTCCTGTCCACCAATGGCTGGCGTTCAGCTCAGGCTACACTGGCTTGCAGTTACCCTGGCAACAAGCCAGAACACAGTGCTCTCCCGCTTCTCCGTGTCACCTGCACTGAGGATCAGCAGATTCTCATAGCTGTGGCACTAATCTCCTGCATGTAGGCATTTACTCAGTGCAGTTATTACCGCCACTCATGCTGAGAATAAGGAAATAATTGTCTGAGGAAGTTTAAAACATGCACATTACAATTTATATGAAATATTCATTCAAATATTAATTCATATTCAGTATATTTTGGTGCATGTGTATGGTCATTTCCCTGATTCCCATCCATTATATTTACCATGTGTAGATTTTGTTGTTCTTGTGTGTGTCCTATAAAATGATCAAATAATGTAATTTGGTACCGCAGAGCAGTACACAGATAACACAAAGACACTTATTGTGCAGATTCAGACATCACATGCAAACTTTAACTTTTGAAAGTGAATAAAAAGGTTATAAGATGCCTTAGACCCACAGACTTTTTGTGGGGGGGGGTTCACAACAAGTATGACGGGTGGGTATTAGGATTTAAAGAATAAACTCTGAAGCTTCTTTGCTATTCGCTGAGATAAGGGGGGTTGTTGAATGGGGTCACTTGGTTGCCAGGTGGTTAGTAATTCTACTTGCTTTAAGGAGCTAGAAGTTAAAGGTGGAGTTTGAAGGAGGGGATGTCATATTACAACAGCAGTTTGCTTTAGCTCCTCCCTCAGAGGTGATATATTATCTCCTTCCTGCTGTCACTTCAACAATGAGGACTTGAGATTCGCCAGCAGTAAAACAGAAGCCCTACATTCCAAACAAACTGTTTTTGTCAGCAACACTGACTTCACTGTAGAAGATAGAATGCTAACATTCAAATGCTATTTAGAAGAATGTTATTTGTTTAAAATGTTATACAGCACGCGCCCCTGCATCACCACGTAACAAAACCACCATTGTGGTTCAACAAATGACCTTAACTGCTTATTGAAGGTAGCGTGTTTAAACAAATAAATGCATTAGCTAGTCGTTGTACATAAACTCCCTCTGGTATTGTAATCTCTGATAAAACCATATTTGGATAGATTACTCACTTCTTTGCATGTCTCTGTGTCAAATGGTTGTTTGAATAACACAACTGATGGCAAGTGACCCTAAATAACCCTGTGTGACATTACGGCTGTCAGAGTCTATTGTTAACGTTACATCAGTAGCATTCTTATTTAAACCAGTAACCCTAAACAAACTACAGGCTGGTATGACGTACCGCTAGACTGTATGACAGCAAATGAGGACAAACACTTTGGTTATGCACAACTAGTCCTTTAAGATACAGCACATTTAAAAAAAAAAATAAACGCAAGTTTTCAGTGTTCAGTGAAGGAACAGAAATAAGTGAATAACAACAAAAAGTGTTAACAAATAACAAAAATAAGTGTGATTTACAGAAAATGACTTAAATATTAATTGTTATTTTATTATATTTATTAATCTTTATTTATTCCAATATGATATTTATAATATATATAAATATTTAGAATCTGAATGAATGAGTGAATAACAAACAAAAAAATATAAGAGTATAGTGTAATTTACTGTAATAACTTTATTACTGAATGCTTTAGTATGTATCTTTAATCCAGTATAATATCTATAATATCTCATACTTTATACTTTAATAGACTTTAATATCTTAATTCCAATATTTCTATATAATTTCTCCTGCCACAGGTACAGAACAGGAAGTTTCCAGCCCCAGAGAAAGTCATTTACCCCTGCCTGACCTATTACCAGACAACCAGAGCTCCTCAGAAGACTCCAGGTCCAGCAGCTCCACTGGAGAGGACAATCCCCAACTGGATGAGCGGGCGGTGGAGAGGGTGGCCATACAGCTGAGGACCATCGGAGACGAGATGAATGCGTTTTTACTTCAGAGGGTGAGGATGGTGTTTGTCTATGAAGTTTAAATATGCTATTGCTTGTGCCAAAAGTGCCATTAACGATCATAAAGTAAACAGTGAAGGCACATACAGTGTCTCTATTTGTTATTAAGGGAGTGTGTGAGGGTGTGTACAGATATACCCTCCAGTGGCTGGTCTAGTAAATGGATCAATATGATGTTCACCCGTAGTGAGTGTTGTGACTGGAGTCGAGTTTCCAATTGTGGCTGAACTTAATAACCTTCCCCGCCCTCCCTCTCTCTCTCTCTTGCTTGCTCGCTCACTCTGTATCCCTGTTGTATCGCGTGAGGAGTTTTAGTCTGGGAGGCAGGCAGGAGTAAACAGAGGCTAATCTCCCCTCCCCCAGCAAACCCACCTCCCCTCCTCTCCTCAGACAAACACACATGACCTCACTGCTTTACTAAAGTGTGCATTTCTCCAGCCTACACAACGCAGTGGAAACTTGATTGCTCAAAAGTTGCTCTTTTGTGGCTCACAAGCCTTCATTGTGTTCTCAGTGATGTTTCATTTAAGTCTCAACTTTGTCTCTTTTTGATGTTTCTCTTAAAATTGCTTAGGATTCATGAAAACAGAGGCAAAAATGTTGACATACAGTAAAATGTAGAGCTATAAATATAACGTGGACAGGTCAGATCATTTGTTTTGGAAGAATTTGATGAGAAATATTTTAAGATTATTTTGGCAAATTTGAGACAAGTGAGTTTACTAGAGTCTTGATTAAGAGACAAGTTTAAGACACAAATCTTTTCATTTGTTCTCAATTGATCTCACTGCTCTCCAGGGGAAACAGGTTTTGGGTTTTTCAATACAGCATGGACATTGTTTACCTGCTTGTGTCCTCAAATGCACTCAGTTCTAGCCTTTTCCTGTCAAGCATTTGCATGAAGTGGATCATTTTTTTACATTCGTCCCAGTTTCTCTCGCGCACGCAGTGTCGCGCCAGACACACTCAAACACAAACACATGCTTACGCACACCTGTACCAACACACGCAATGTAATAAAAGCCAGCACGTCTGGTCGAGGCAGCTGCCGGCACAGTCACGTGTAGCAAGCCTGAGACCTGTCGAGTGGCACCACTGAACTTTGATACCAGTATGTTTTTTAGATGCAGCTCTGTTTACTCTGGGGGCTGTAGAAAGAATTGCAGGGACTTCCCTAAACACTGTGTAAGTTCTTGTATCAGAAGGGCAGAAGAGCAGTTCTCTTCCAACATGAACATGTGAGGCTGGTAGACCACAGAGTTCCCCTTGCTCTCCTCTTCTCTAATCACTCACTTCTTTTTCTTGTCCTCTATAGTTATTTCTGTCATTTAGGTCTGGAGTTTTCTAATAACTTTTCTTTGGTCACTCCTCTTATTGTGTTCTCTTTTTTTCACATATCATTTAAAAAAACAACAACATTCCTATATATCAATATCATACAACAACAGACAGAATATTGACAAATTAACTATTATAATACTTTTTATTTAATTAAATGTTTAATAATATAACATATTGAATTTATAATAAATTTAATTAATTTTAAATAATGTAAGGTAAGAACATGTAATGGAAATTATAAATATAATCTCTAGTTGACTAAAAATATTTAATTACACTGTTTGTTAAATTCACAAATGACTGGCCATTGAAAGACATTTAATTGAACGGAGTCTTGCCTGTCATCTCTTTAATATCATGTCCATATTTCCCATAATGCACCATTCTCATTAGCTCATTCTTTCACTGTAACACTTAATTTCCCCGACTCTCTCTTATTTAACCCGCCCCCCATGAGAACTTATTTTTAGAGGATGACTCATAGCAGCTGTTGACCAGTAATTCTGCCTCTCCTGACTCCACTTTGCAGACATTGTCTGTCTGGGACTGTCTCACCCCACCCTGTGTCTGTGTACACACTCACACACACCTCCGTGCTTATATAAATCTTAATTTCCCGCACACAAGACGTGACACACTCCCACTCAGACACAGATCATCAGCACAAGCATTTCCATTGGTCGAAAAAGTTCCAGCGATTTCCTTGTGCCGCCTTTAAGACAGAAAAAGTGGAAAAGCTAATTACACAAAGAGAAGTTCTGAAATTCACTTTCCAACTAGTGAAGAAACTAAGTCAGAGATTTTAGAATTGAGTTTTCTGGGGCGCTTTGCTTCATAAGTGGATGATTAGAAGGAAATCGGAAGTGTAAGTAGGTCAGCCGTTCTCTCCTACAGTCCCTGAACACTTAGATACAATGTTCAAAAGCTAGCATTTTTGCAAGCTACTTTTAATGTTCACTTTATTGCATACAGCACAAAAATGAACACTTGGTGAGCTGATTGTCTTCCTCTCTGTTTCAGAACGCTGTCCCACACAGGCAGAACTGGGGGGCTGTGTACCACTGGCTGGTGGCCTTCGTTGCCGACACCATCAACACTCTGTACCAGCACGGCATCAGATAAACGGGTTTGAGTCACAAGAGGAGCGCCGGCGCTCTCCTGCCGACAATTTATAAACTGTTTCTACTCTGGGATTTTTCTGCAGGATCAGATATCAATATTTTTTTTTCATCTGTGATTTTGTTTGATTGTTTGGGAACGTTTTGTGTATTTGTTTCTTTCTGTTGGTTCTATTGCTTTCTGTTGGTATCGTTTTTGATGTAGCATTGAAGGTCCGGAAGTGACTGAACTGTGTGTCCCGGTGTAGACATCGGTAGGTGGTGTGTGTGCCTGTCTTGGACAGATGTGAAGCACAACCATTAGGCTACTCAGACTGTGTTGTTTCTGTGCTTTCCGCGAACCGCTTTTGCGTCTTTGACTGCAACACTCTGAGGTTACATTAAGCCTGGTTGCTCTCAAGCAAAAAGATTGATTAGATCTGCATAGCGCCTCAGGCCCAGAAGTGCTTTATCTGTCATGTGTTCCCATTTCAGCTGCCTTACAGGAGCAATAATCACGCCGCATTATCGGTCACCACCGGCGCAGAGCATTAGCATTAGCCTGCATAGCATTAATGGAAAACGGGTGCTAATTATAAAGACTTTCAAAATAATGGAACGTTAGCAGAGTGAAGCCCACGTAATATGTTAATGGAGCACAGCTGGGTTGTGCCTTTCCAACACTCTTGTTTTTGAGCTCATAAATTACTAACCATCAGGGACAATCAGCTTGCAGGTGCCCTGTTGCCCCCCTACCTGAATCTACACTTTGGGACACAAATTTGCCACTTAATTCCAAGATTAGTCACCTCCAATGGAGGTACTGGAGTGAGGCTGAAAGCCTTGTGGGAAAGCCAGACCACTAGTTATGGAAATGGCTGGAGAGCAGTGTTAATATTTGTATGGATTAAACGTGTACATATTTTGTGAGAAAAGGACAAATGCTAGAAGGAACTGGGAGGTTTTTTTTTATGTGGCGTGTGTATTTTGATGAAATGTTATGACCTAAAAAAGTACTTAATTTTTAAGTTCCTTTTTCTGTTTCAGAACGCTAAGAACAGTTTGTTGTGTTCTTCCATTATTTTGGACCAGCACTGGGAAGCAATTTGTGTTGAAAATCCAGTGTTTTTCTACCTATTTGCAAATGTGTTTAGATTTGAGTACCTAAACCCTGTAAACACCAGTGAAAATCCTAAATTATTTTTTATGTCTGTTTGTACACCAACTTTGGAACAAATACTTTTAGAATGATTAGGTGGATTAAATGGGCATTGAGATATTTATTAGTGTTGGGGACCGAATATCTCAACTTATTTGTCAACAGTCCCCTAAGACATTCAAATGTTCTGCTGTAGTTTATTTGTCTACAAATATGATGAGATTAATGTTTAAAAAAACAACAATAATAACCTGAGCCAAACTTCCATCATACTTGAACAGACGTGTCCATATGAATCAATGTGAGGGCCATTGTTTGCAGTTTTTTCCAGGGGCCTTTAACTGGATTAGCTTTTCCAGATACTGGATTAGCTTTTCCAGATACATAACACTGTTATGGGTTTAAGCACTTCTTTCAAAAACCATTTTTTAAAAACAGGAAAATTCCTTTAACCACTCATTTGCTTTTTTTATTGGTTTAATAACGTGGCTACAGAATATTTATGGCATTTTGTGGACCAGAGGTGTCTTTTCTGTGGCTTTCCTCATGACTTCCTGTGTAAAACAGTAGTGCGGTCCACTTCCTGTGGCCGCCTTGTGACTTTTGTTTTCTAATGCAACCTCTCACTGAAGTAAAAGCCTTATGTGTAGTCAGTTTCACACTACTCTCAAGCTCATGTCATACTCGTTTTTTTTGTACTTTTGCCATATGAATTTTTCCATGTAAAATTTCTATATGAATTTTGTATGTTTTTTCCCTTACTGTTTTCAATAAATATGAGAATTACTTCAGTATTTTGTCCTCAAATTCATCAGTCAAAAATCATTTAAAATATCAAACAGATAATTCCCCCCCCCAAAAAATGTTTTAAAACGTTCAAAGGTTGTCTTGCTAAGACCAACGTGATCACATTGACATTGAACTGTTTCTTATGTATATTTCATCTGATATGAACAGAAATTTGCACAGTGTTGAGAACACAGTGCCGTTCACCAGAACAAGATGTGATAGATTGTGATCCTCTGATATTTGTGTGCCCAGAACGGTTAACATACGAGTTCATTCAGGCTTTAATAAATTGTTCATTAACGTTGTTGATCATTTGAAAGCTGTTCTTCATCCCATTACATGTTTATGCAGTTTATATCTTGAAGCAACACATCTGTGGAGAAGTAAGAACATCTTGCCTTGGAGGGTTCCTTCAAGATAAGAGGAGGGTGGTTTAATTACAACAAGGATCTTAGTGCAGTGTCTGTATTTAATCCTGCTCTCTCCTAATCCAAAGAAGAGCAATTTGAGTTTTGATTAGGCTGAAATATTATTGACTTTGGTCATCTTATCAATCACCACAACAGTATTTTAACACCCCGATCATTGGACATCTCCACTGAGACACACTCACTTAACCTGATGCCATACACATGATCTTCTGTTCGTGTGGGGTGAAACATCCTGTTAATTGTGGAAGTTTAGTCTTTCAGTGAACTTTAACGTCGCTGTTTCGTTATAATTAGCAAAGTACAGTTAAAAACCTTTTCCATATTCATTGAAACCTACAATGATAGCAATCTACAAATCATGCGGCCTAGTAAAATGTTTCCACAGTTAAAGTTCTTCTTGAATCTCAAAAAAAAAGTTAAAAACGGTTACATGATATTTAGTTGCCACTCCCAAAAGACCTGCTCAAGCGGTCTGACCAGTTTCTCCTCTGAGTCATACACACTCTAATTCTGCACTGTCACATGTTTATTATCCATTAAAAAGCCTGAAGTCCTGATTTTGCACGTCTGCAGTGCTGTCACAACATACAGCAATGTCGAAATAATGACAAATGTAGCACATCACCTGAATCTAATGAGGATGTCAGTTTAATGTTCCCCAGCATCTGGTCAGGTTACGAATTATCAACAGAACGAATGATAAATTTTTTGACGTTCTGCTGTCTGCGAGTGAACAGGCAGGATAATTATCCTTCTGCTAAATCCTAACAATCAAAACATGCGATTTTCCACTTGCCTCTGAGTCATAAACCCTACCGTACCAGTCCAGCAAATTACATATCTGGGCCGAGCTTATAAAAAAAGTTCCCTGCATGAAAGTCACGAAAAACCCTCGACTAGACGAGATATGTCAAGTAAAAGCCTCAGGCTTTTAGTTCAGTTTCAGAATGATAACAGGCACGTGAAAAATTCACCTAACCCTCATTTTATAGCGGGGATGGGAGCCTATTTATTTCAGAAATGAATTGCTCAGGGGAGCTTCAGACATTTTCTCATTCATTTTAAATTCGTTTGCTTGATTTGTACGTTTTTTGATTCAGTGTCGCAGGAGACAGCCGAGGGACCTTCACAAACAGATTCTACATGCATTATTGAGATGCAATACAGCAGAAGACAATCCAATTATAATGCTTTTTTCCATAGTTTTTATTTTAATACAAAACATAGAAATCACAAGTCCTGTTTAACAAAAACGTGAGTGTATCTATATTGATGAGCAAGTAAACACACAAAAAACATGTTGTTGCAGCTTTTGGCATCAATTAACGTGTGGCATACTGCTATGCAAAGGTACGGTCCAAAGACAGATTTTGATGCCTGTAGCCACTGGCAAAAGACGAGCTCCGTGGCGTTCTGAGAGCACAAACGCATCCCCAAACATCACATGCTCCCGCCTCTCAGTGTTCTCCAGGGGCCACTTATCTGGATCCGAAGTAGTCCACTACCCCACTGCCCTTCAGCCCATCGAAGAAGAAAAAGTTCCTGTGAGGAGCGTCTCTCTGAGATAAAGCCTGTCAAACACATGCAAACAAATGAAAACATGCCCCCATCTTCAGACACACGTCATTATGCACAAATCTAGGCGTTGCGGTTCTACAGAGAGCTAGGCGCTGTAGATCTAGAATGTTAATAAAACAGCTTTGTCGTTCGGCAATTAACTGGTTTGATTGAACACACTGGGCACATTCTCTGTTGTGGTTGTGGAGACTGATGGGCAAGGGGGCAGAGAGGAGCGGAGAGCCATATGCGAATTTCAGCCTATTTCATCATGCAGGGAGATGGCGAGACAGCCTGGCTTCACTCCACCTCCATGTGGGTTCGAGGCCTGCTCAGCCACCGCTCCCGAGACTTCATCACCCCACACAGCCATGATCTCCTCCCTCACACAGCTCCATCACATCCCGGTATGAGCCATAACATCACCCTCCAAGACAGATACATTATTGACATTTTTGGCATACCGTCAGCCTCTAATAAGCCTGTTTTGAATGGTTTAAAGCAGACCTCTGTATTTACATGGTCTAGTATATCCTCTTTCAGTCTAAAATTAAGGAACACAGTGTAATTATTAACTCTGAAGTCGGTGATTACGTCACAATGCTTTGGGTTATTAAATCTCATACAGTTTATAGAATTATATTCACAACTTTCATGTAGTCCCAGTGTATTTTATCAGTGACCGGAGCATTACCTCGTCATTTCTGGCATTTATTCACTGTCAACAGATAAAAGTTTTGGATTTAGCCCAGATTCTGATGGAGAGGGCAGCTGCCATGTGCTTCTCACTGTGCCATCCGAAAGCTAGTGAGAGTGTCATGTTATTTAGCAGAATATCTATAGCTTTGTAGAGAATGAATGATTATATGGATGGGCAAACCAAACGTTAAAGGAATATTGCAGGTTCAGATTAAGCTGAAGAAACAGAATTAGAAACTTTTTGTGGTAATCAACAGTTTGCCAAAAAGGCTGATGGGGCTTCAGTTGTTTTGATCCCTGAATATTCCTTTGAATTAAAAATTATTTGTACTTCACTTTTAGAGGAATGAGTAAGTGTTTATGGACAAACGTAAAGTTTACACCAAAGACTTTGCAAAAGTATTAAAGTGAAAATCTCACCTTGACTATTTCTTGACCGAGAACTCCACCGACCACAGCACACACTGGGGCCATCTCAGAGAAACAGTAACTATATGAGGAACACAAACAAGAGAGGAGATGCCGGTCAGGTTGGAGAGAAATTGAGAAAATGTTGACTATAGGAATGGGAACAAGTTGTCCAACAACAAACTATTTGATTAGTCAGATCGACTAGTTTGTCTACATCTTTTCCAGATGGACGGCATTGCTGCCATTTGTGCTGTTTTTTGAGTGTTTCATCATGAGCATCATGTTCTTAAGAATGTTTTTAAGCGCTGGGTTAAAAACAGCCCAAGTTTTTAAAAGTGTATTGAGACCCCTGCATTCTGTTCCATTCTGTTGCGCTCCATCTAGTTGTTTATGAATGCAATAACGCATCTGCTACGCCCACTACATAACGGTCTCCAAAAAACATGTCTGAACTGGGTCAGAGCCTAATTACACAGGACTTATGTAGCACCAATTAGTTGACTAGTTGTTTGGGCAACCCATGACTTTAAAATTTAGTTCTGTTCATCCTTAGAGGGTAAAAAAGTCTGAAACATTGGAGAATAAATGTCCATGGTGAGCTCCTCGGTCAATAAGTACCTCACAAAGGTGTTGGGAAGCAGATCCAGGCTCACACCCATGGTTTCAAGAATGTCATCACGGATTTGCAGGAGTAGAGGAGAGTCCTCGGCAAAGCTGACTGGCTGAGGACTGCGACCTTTATCTGTACGAAACTTCAGAAGTACTGTTAGAGGAAGCAAAAGACAGATAAAGAGTGGGTTTTCCATATTTAAACAGTTTTTGAGTGGAGATGTATTTGAAGATTTGTGTGGTAAGTGAAAAAGCTCTTAGCCCCTCTAGCCTCTTTTCCAAGTGGCATCACAAAGTATCGGTTCCCCTTTCAGCTGCCCACCAACTACAACACAATGAACGCCAACCTACAACGTTTCCACCTGGCAGCGTAGCACACAAACACGTACATCAAAGAAAACGCCCGCCCACTCATTCATGCTATCTCACTTTATCTGCCACAAAGATGAAATTTCAAGTTTCATAGCTGAATTTTTATAGACTTTTCTCCAGACACCAGATTGTGAAAGCTACATCAAAACAACATCTGAGGGTTTGGAAGAAAAAACATTGATGTAATATCAGTCTAGCCTCGCCACCGAGGCGATATAACCTCAAATAAATCAGTGAGCTAAGACACAGGAAACAGTTCTTCCTCAAATGCTTTTTGAACTGATGTGTGGTATTTTTGAGCACGGCAATATATTTTAAGTCTTGCTTTAGTGCACAAAAAGGAAGTGTTATTTTTTCCATCTATGTAATAGTAGATGCTGAGGGAGGGGTTGTGGTAACAGTGGAGTCTGTTATAATGACATACTGGTGTGGAGGTGGCATGTTTTGTGTTTGAGGGCCGCTGCACAAGACTGGCCATGGACAGCCTGTGATGGAAAAATGAGGCACGTTCAGACGACAACAGGTGAGCACTAATATAAAAAAAGAAACACTGTCTATAATTACACAGAAGATCGACTGGCCCTCCCCTCTGATAACTGTCTACTACAGAATCCAGAATGTCTTTGGTCCCCAAGGCCCCTCAAATAAACCAACCACACAACTAGAAAAACATCTATATGTAGATATTTTGTAAATATGTAGATGAAATATCTTGACTTTTAGTTTAAAATATTTAAATGTTGTGAATTTGCACCTTGCAAAAGGAAGTAGTCTGTAGGAACTCGCTTCATGTTGCTTTTGGCTTTCTCATTTGTCCAGTCGACCTCCAGGGCTTCTTTCAGAGAGCAGAAACTGACCGTCTACAAAGAAAGACAGTCAAAACTGGAGAAAATAACATGATAAAATAAGAGCACATACATTTTTCACTCACTCACTTTCTTCACCATAGTGGTCTCATTGGGGTCAATCTTTGGTTTCTTGGCCTCTGGACCATCATTGGCCTGATCTGAACTCTTCACTACTTTAGGCTTCTCTCTGGCAAGGTTGAACAAAACCATTAATATTTCCTTGGAAAATCAAACACAACATTTTTTTCATACACGCTTTCTCTCTTACTCTACATAGTGATGCTCCTGGCCAAGGTCGGAGAACATGTATCCGTGGTAGCCAAAGACGTCTCCACAGAAAACCTTGATGTTCCTGGGGGCACACAGCTGGTCCACTCTCACCATGAGGTCTTTGGAGCATCCAGTCAAGCAAACCTGACATGAATTAATACGTGGTCATTAATACAAAAATCGTGCCACTATTAAGTGGGGCTTGATGCAACCAGAAAATTGTTGATGCCAGGTTTGGCAATGACAGACAACTGACCACAGCATTGGCACATCTTATCTGAGGTCCCAAACCTCTCACACCCGGTTTTGGGTTTGAGATAAGAATTGGGTGGCATATTAATACACTGCTTTGTTTACATCCAGAATGTTAATGGCACATAATGTTCCATGATGCGTTAACTGGGCGGACCTTCCACGACAGCTGCATGATCTTTTTATCTTGTTTACTTTTTTGTCAGGCTACTATCTGTAACCTGTAACCTCGCAATAAGTTCACACACAGTAAACTGATTATCTAAGGAGGCTTTTCAAGAAAGGTTCAGAGGTTATGTAGCCTCCAGCTGAACACCAACAACACTTCTAAGAAAGACTGTTGCAAAGAAACAATGCCCTGAGGACTCACACCTTCTGCTTTTGGGACGGGGAGCAAAAGGAAAATATGAAACATGGCGAGACATTTACTACTTTCTGACACAATCTTCCTGTGAGCATCTAGTGCCTCCAGGCAGCCTGGCAGCTCTCAAAACCACATCTTGATCATGCAGTGACCTCTAGAGGACGCAAACAGGAAACAATTCTTGCCAAAATAGAAAGTCAACCAAGCATACCAGCATCTACCATCATGGCAACTTGAGACTGCTTGAGCTGCCATCTGTGGAAATTGTCTCGAAATAGGTGTTTATGCTTTTACATGTTATATATTTTAACTCCACAAGGCAAAGCATACACGTAATATTCCAAACACAAAAATAAAAATATAAGAAACAAAAACACAAATTGCCCTTATGTTTTTGTGACCCATGCAGTTTAACCTTAAGACTGAGATATTTGGTATATAATGCTACGAGTGACAAAATGACCTTAATAATATGTTTGGGTGTAAATTTTGGCACAGGTAGTTTTAAAGAAGTTCTAGGGTACAATCCAGCCTGGCCACTGTGATCAGCTCCTTCTGAATGACTCATGCATGACCTGGTCTAGAAAGCCCATCATTGGTGGAACTCTTCACTCATATTTAAATACTGGTCTGCTGACCTCACATTAATGTCATATTAAAACACTAATTAGTGGTTGCCTGCACCATAAATGCCCTGTAACCTATTTGTTGCACAAATCCTCTTTGTTCTTGCTGACTAAAATAATCTTCATAGGCATGCACTTGTACCTTTAATCTTGCCTGTGAATTGCTGTAGCATTGATATGCTAAAATGTTTCGAATATCGTTGCTTCCTCTTAACTAAATTGGCAACTAAATTGGTTCAGTAAGAAATTGTCTTGACACACATACACAACACAAAGAACTCACACACCTTTCCTCTGCACTTCTTCAAGAAATATCAAGAGAGGTAGATGAAAGAGAATAGATGATGTTAAACACCCCCTCCCTCCTTTTTGTCTCCCATATCTTCCCGCCCCCCTCCTCCTAAACTCTCGCTAGCACTCCCAAAGGGAGATTTCAGACAGCAGAAGATGAAAGACTGCCTGTCTGCTCTTTGAACAGTGTCTGGATGCTGACTGCATCTTCTACAGCCAACAACAGTTCTGATTTTAAGAAAACATGGCCTGGACATGCAGCAGAACAAACGCTTGGGAAGAACATACACTCGAAAACACCAAATTAACTAGAGTTTGCCTTTATGTCTATATCTGTGCAACGATGAGTTCACACCGAGGTCAGGGAACAAAACACAGCAAAAAAAAGCTATAATCATCCTAAATCATACGTATCAAATGTGTGTAGAGACATCTAGTGGACATTAGAAAGGAAAATTATCTAGGCATTGCAATGTGCTATGTTGCTGTGTTACACTGACAAACTAAAATCCCACATGATATCAAAATGTCAGAGTTTCTCTCTATCAAAAATAGAACAATGTCCTCATTTCTTGAATCTACAGATGCTTAAACAAGGGTTGCCAGATCTGCACAACAAAATCAGTCCAACAGCCAATCAAAAATAGCCAGATGACCTTAGCCCAAAACTTAAAATATGCCAGCAGTGTGTGCCTCTCACCAAAGCACTCAACTACTGGTTGTTTGAAAAAGACAGTCGCTGTATCTGATGTTGCCATTACAGAATTGGCATAATAAAATAAGTTTTGTATTATGTGTACTGTTAAGTGACATAAATTTGTCGTCTATCAAATTTAATTACTTGGTAATTAAAAGGTCTGTTTTGTTTTATTCGCAATACTCTTGGGGATTTTAATTAATGAAGATCAGTAATTAAATATTGACCACAACATAATATGAAATTTGGTTTGTTGGTTAATAACCATCTGATGTATGTCCAACAAAACAGGTTGTTCCAACACTTACTGCATCAAACTGGTAGAAAAAGTCATCTGGTTTGCTTTCCACTGGTTCAGTGTCTGCCTTCACTTCTACCATTGGGTTAAGGAACTGGGCTCTCTCCAGAGAGGCCTGGGCTTGATTCTGACCATCTGCATTCACTGGGATCAAGAATTGAGCTCGTCTGGACTCCTCTGTCACCTGATTGGTGGAAATCATTGAAAAATGACTTAATTGGATATGTACTTTTTAAGGTGCTATTAATGAATAATACATTTACAGTAAGACATTTTATTTGATACCTTCTCATGATCCAGCAGAGTCAACGCTTTCACTCCAGCCAAAATAAGGTTCTTGGCAACCTCTGCACCAAGACCCCGCAGTCCAACAAGAAGTACTCGTGATCCTCTAAGTCTAAAAATGCAACGTTTATGTAAATGTAACATTTATTTTATAAATATATTAGATGTTATTTAGAATTGTCTAAATAGCGGATGAAATACAGTGTGATAAACCTCTTTGTTTCAGACATAATGAGAGTAACTTACATAATTAGTTTAATATAATATAATATAATGATTTTAATATAATATGACGATTATATAATGACTATTATATTGCTATATTTTTGTGGAACATCGTATGTTTATACATGATTCTTAAACAATTAGACTAATAAAACAAAACCTGAAAACGCTCATTCTGTGTGATTTATTGAATTGGAAGTGAATAACACTAGGTGTTGTATAATCGTGAGTATATTTATACTCAATGCGAGTATAATTAAACCATATTCTTTATGCGTGAAACATTTTCTTTATGTATGCCCACGAACCTCTTTTGAGCATCCAGACCCCAAAGGCGAATCTGGCGATCATACTGAGCAGCCTCCTCCTCGCTAATGATACTCTCTTCTTTCTCGATTGTGTCGATCATTTCAAATGATGTCCGTTTGAATAATGATGAATGTATTGAGCGTTTAATTTGACTACTCTGAACTTAACTGTATTATTCTCTTTCCCCCATTCAAATGGATGGAAGTGCCGCTTTGCGCTTGCAAAGGCGCAGAATGATGACGTTTGAGTTGCGAGAACGCGGAACTTGCAATACAACGAATGTTTACAAGTTTTTAGAGTTTAGTTTACTTTTTTTCTTTATGTGAGACATTTGGTAGTTCATTGTAACCTTTACACTGAAAGAATGTTAAAGTCATGCTAATTTCACTGGGGACGATGGTTCATTCAACCAACCAACCTTATCTAAGACACAGAGAAAGTAATGCAGCTTATATAACCCAGTGTTCCCAAACTAGAAATACTACTGTATATGTTGTCATATATGTTATCCTATAACAAAGATGAACATGTCAGTTGTAACATGCATATAACATGTTTCTTTGTGCCACAGTAACATGCAACAAATGCTTTCCCTTGGCCTTTACAATGAATTATTTATATTTAGAAACAGTTAATAAAGCATCACAATGTATCTAAATAATTATCATGGATACAAATTACTCATCTTTCAGCAAAAATATTTTTAGGAAATGTTTTGATCAGTGAAAACAAATCTACATTATGGGATAGGGTAAACTGGGCCACTTTAGGGACAGTAATCTTAATGACTATCTGTGGCCTAGTTTACTTGAACTCATCCAGCTGCAAGCTCAAATAACTAAATATTAAGATTAAAACTGTTGTAAACGCTCCCTCGGGGGCGCATTCTCTAAATATCTCACATTTTCACTTCTCATTAATGTGTATCCTTAAATTACTGAATTATCGCCTTTAAAAGTAGCATGTATCAGATGTTTAAACGAACTACGAATTCGATCTTCGGTTCCCATTCGGCCATTTCCGTAACCGACGTCACCCCGCAGCGCATAACCCCGCCCCTTCTACTAGGAGAAGAAGCGTCGCCATTTTAAGTGAACGAGTTTCATTTCACACCGCAACTGTAGGACGGAGAACCTCAGGAACGTTTTCAACCTATTTCTCTTTTAAACTGTTAGTGGGGAATTGACTACTATGAACTGAATCTCTTCATAAAGCCAATCAACAAGTAGATCAAAGTCAAGTAACGCATATTACAGTTGATTTTTTGCACTGAATGTAGTACGTTAGAGGAAATGGCTGTGGAAAGCATGACTGTCCATCCAAACTCCCCAACAGCCAACCACGAACACAACAGCCTTCTCACTGACGAAAGGTCGAGTAATATCATCATATTTCTATCCAATTATTGATTTGTCCTTTGCTTTTTTCCAAACACAAAAAGCACGGGCATTTGCTTTTTTCTTTCAAAGGAATCAAAGTCGCCTTTTCTGGGAAACGTACAGAGGTAACGAAACGCCATCTTGAAACGTTACACAGCGCAATTTCGAAGGTCATACCCGAATTAGGAAAACATTCACAACATTATCATATTTATATTTTAGTCACTTTTTGGTGCCTTTTAAGCGATCGAAGATCAAGTGGCCACAACTACGTCAAAACATTGATCCAGTAACTCGTCACAGATAAAGAACAAACGGACAAAAGACAAACACGAGTAAACAACGCTATTTTTTTTTTAACAACGTGAAAAAAATATAATGTAATATTAAACGCACTGTAATGTGACGATAAACATTTGCGTTACGGGTAAATTCCTCCCAGGGCGACACAGTAAGAAATGTTTAGTTTAATCGAGGCCTAGCGAGCAAAGCTAGCAGTGCTAACAGTTAGCCTGTTACCATTGAAACAACATCACGACTAGCGGAAGCAAACGAATAGCGACGGGCTAGCATGGTTTATGGCTTTCCTGGTTGATTAATCGGTCTTTAATTTAGTAATCGAGTTCGGTAAAGTTTAGCATAACGCAATGTTAATCTGGTCGCAATGCCCATTTGTTGTATTTCAGGCTGCGTGTATTTCAGCGACGAGCTATGCACATTAATTTATTGGGGACAGTACTGTAGTTACATACATTTTCATTTATTTAGGATTTTTGCATGGTTTTGCAACCTAGTTTTAGGTTTTGTTTTTAACTTTAAAACTCGTTAAATAGGATCATTAATGCAGCGAAATTTATTGCTATCGACAGTTTAGTTTATCTTTATTTTTTTGTTATTCTATTATACTATACCGTTATATTTTATACTATATATTATTTTTTGCTACTTAAGAAATTGCAAACATTGTTGCATTTTCAAGTTCAAGTTTAAAGAGAAGGTAATGAACGTAAAACAAACCAGTGTTAACCAAGTACCAAAAATTAAGGTTCTCTTATTTATAAAGTAGGTTGTGGCGTCCCTATTAGTTAGATAGTGGTCCCCAAGCCCTCCCTGCAGAACATAAGGAAGTTTCGATAAGGAATTAGTTAGGCTAAATAAATTACAAGCACGTTACTGTTTTAACCAGTTACTGGTTTTCAGTTAACTTTTCAAAACTTTTGTCCATTTATACATATTCCAATGTTGTAAAACAATTAGGCAGTTTAACGTATTGACTGCAGTGACAGAGCAAGTTTTTTTTTTTTACTCATGCCCCTCATGAACCAGTTCTTTGTCCAGTGTCTCAGAAGCATTCAAGGTCTTATCAAATCATGAAAACACAGATGTGCTTAACCATACCACCATTGTTTGCAAATGCAGTGTGTTTTTGGCCCATAATGCAGTATCTCTCACCTCCCTTTAAAAACAGTTATACATTTGAAAAAGTATTGCACAGTAAGTATTATCACTTAACTACCAGACATAAAAGCCATTGTTTGAATGTGGGTTCGACCAACTGTTGTAAAGCGAGTAGTTTGTCATTGCATGAGTTTGTATTAAAATGTTCAGAATACTCCCAGTGAACCAGGTTTGTTAGTAACATTGTGTATTTAAGCTAACTGTAGTTGTCAGGTTGTCTGACTGCCAAGATTGTACATTTGACATTACTTAGCAATCATTTATAATGTTTATGTAACATCTTGGCAGTCTGTTACACTCACAGGGCAATAACAGTAATAGATGAGTTATACTAGTGTTATAAAAGTCCTGTGTAAGGGATAAGTGACTATTAAAACCCTTTAATGTCTGGACTTTAGATCTGTAATAGAGAGACCACCTCTGTTAGTTAACCCCAGGAACTTGTAGATATTCACAGGAGGTTATAAATGATCATAGAGATCAATTTGACATACAGGGGAAGACTCTGCTTTACAAAGAGATTTGTAGGTCATGCAGTGATATTTTGTTAATTGATTCCATTAGTAATATTTCAAAGGCCCTATTAACTGTTCAGAGGGGTAGATGTCATGAGCTTAGCCTTCGTTTACTGGCAAGGCCACACCATAATGCAAGATCTGGCTCACCCAGTCCATTTTAAAGGAGGTTTCTGTCTTTGTATTGTGGTTGGCGCATAGTCTTAAAGCTTAGCATGAGTCATGAAATATAATCTAATAGTGGAAATATTTCTAGTTTAGTAAGTTAGGAAAATTAATTGAAATGGGGAAGTCGAGAACTTTGTATTAATCTTTACTTAAAGTAACTAGGTACCCCAAACTCTGACTTAATACTAATAGTAAGGTAATAATAATAATGGTAATTGAAATGTGTTTTTTTACCCCAGGATAGGTCCATGTGAAAGAGATTTTTATACTCAAAATTCTATGATAATGTTTTTTGGCAGATTTGGAAATGTCTTAACAATAGTCTTACATTTCAGTTCATCTGTTAGCAGGTTAGATGTACTAGTTTAGTTAGGTCACAGTTGAAGGACCTATTAAAGAGGAACAGTATAAAAGTTAGCAGAGTATCGCTTAATATGTATTATGTGTCAGCACTTTATTGTTAGAGTTAAAGGTTAACAATCCTATATGAATTACATAAGTTATTACAAAGTGTCCTTAGATGGACATTCAACAAGCTGGGCATTAAGGCCAACGAGTTGTTCTCTCCAAGACATACATAAGCAGAGAACATTTGACACCACTGGACTTGTGCATGAAGCAACCAAATTATAACATTGCATCATTGAGTCTGAAGATTGGCAGCCCTGTTGATAAGGGGATCTCTTGCCTTGTGTCACAGTTTGTCTGTAAGCTGAATGTTAAAAAACGAAATGCTGTTAACTTCCTTTGCTTAGTTATCTGCACTGTCAGGACATATTGTATGAATAAAGCATTGTTAATAGCAAGGCGAGCAGAAACAGCCATGTCAAAATCAAGAATGTAGACCCACTTCAAAAGCTACCAGTATTTTGAAAATTTTGTTTTGCACAGTATTTAGCTGCATGGTGATGACCTGGTTTCATTTTATAGGGATGCAAGCTACTCACCTACAGGCTAAATTCATCTTTTATGAAGCTATTTTGCCTAGTAGTTTGCTAAGTTTTTTTCTCATCTATATTTTGATCCCTGAAATAACTTGAAAGGGGTACTGTGGGTAATTGTTTTTGGCAGAGTTGGAAATGGGGTAATTGTTTAAAATAAATTTTTTTTTATTTTAAACAATTTTTTTTTAATTGTTTAAAATCAAAGCATTTTAAAAACCTTTTATACATAAAGTAATTTTAAAACACACCCCAGAAACACTTTTTAAATGTCACCTCTTATGAGTTTGCACAAGTTTCCCTTATTTTAGTTATTGCCCCAATTATTACTGCCAGAATTTCTGTTTAAAAAGAGTGTTGTCCCATTCAGAGTTGTGATGTTCTGGTTGTTTGTTTCATGTCAAACAGGCAAGAAGATGAAGAACTGGAGGAAGGCGAGTTGGAGGATGATGGTGGAGAGGCAGAGGTGCCCAGCGGTGAGGTAGCTGAACCTCAAGATAAACCTCGCCACAGCAAGGAGCGCCATGCCAGTGAATCAGATGACGAAAAGTCACATCGGCGGAGGAGGAAGAGAAAGAGGGAGAGAGAAAAAGAGAAAAGGAGAGCCAAGAAAAAGCGCAAATCAAAGCATAAGGTCAGCATTGATGTCAGTGTGTTAATTGTGTGTAGCACTAAAAATGAAGTGTTTAGTTTTAAATTTAAAAGCAGTAAAAATGTGCAAATGTGTTTGTATAATTTTTGCGAATGTGTTTGTGCGTGATACAGCGGCACGCGTCCTCCAGCGAAGACCACTCAGACTACAGTGATGAATCAGACTACAGTCCCAGTGAAAAGAGGAAATACAGGGAATACAGCCCTCAGTATCCTTCCCCTGTAAGTACATGTCAAAAGTACAGTTTAATTTAGACCTGTAGTTTGTTACATTTATACAACAAGTGGCTATTGTTGTAAGCCAGTAAGATCAGCTTTTAATTCTGTTTTTTAGTCTCAAGGAGGTTACTCGTCTGCTCCCCCTGGTCATGGAGGTCCCATGCCAAAGAAAGGCAGTTACATGAAGATGGACAAACAGAGCTACGGTGGCTATGATGACTATGAGGAGGAGAATTTTGAAGGTGAAGAGGATGAGGAGATTGCTGATGATGACTATGATGACTTCACCAAGGAACTGAACCAGTACCGCAAGGCCAAAGAGGGCGGCGGCGGTCAGCGTGGCAGAGGTAACTATTATTAGTCTTGGCTGATGAAGAAATGCAAGTTACTGTGTTGTACTTCATCTGTGCTGACCTGTATTACTATCACTCAGGTGGTAAAAACCGCATGAAGAACCAGAGAGGCCGCGGCAGGGGAGGGATGAGGGGGCGTGGCGGGAGAGGAGGCGGAGTTGGCGGCAGGGGAAAAGGACGAGGCAAAATGGGAGGAGACGATGATGATGGAGATGGAATGTATGGAGATGAAATGGAGGTGGGTCCAAATTTCCCTATTTGAGCTTTATTAGCAAAACTCAACAGTACCTTAATAACTATAATTAGCCACTCTGTAATAGTAATACACAGTTGGTTTGTCCTTTTTTTGCAGTATGGAGATGATGACTATGATAACATGGGAGAGGATGACTATGATGATTATAAAGATCTTAACCAGTACAGAAAATCAAAAGACAGAGGGCGTGGTGAGTTCTGCTTAACTAACAGATGCAGAACACAAGCTCTTAGGTCATTGCTAGGTTAAGCATTATTTATATTTCGGCATTAGTCATTTGTTTGGTTGTTTGGTTCAGGTGGAAAAGGTCAGCGAGGTCGTGGGCGAGGCAAAGGAGGTCGAGGCATGAACCGGGGCAGAGGGAGAAATCGAGGGAGGGGTCGTGGAGGAGACATGGTTCCTGATGAAGAAAACTGTGGAGATATGGACATGGGGGTAAACTAATCCTAGATTACCCATCCACCATAGAATAACTCAATCTGCAGCACATGAATGAACACCTTGTTGTTTTCTAATTGCTTTAGGATGGAACCGGAGGCCCAAGGAGAAATGAGCAGGAGAAACATGGGCAGGATAAGAAAGGCAAAGCCATCTGTAAATACTACATCGAGGGCCGCTGTACATGGGTAAGTACATTCTTCCAGTCCCGGAATATGTTACAGTTAAAATGATTTGCATGCAATTTAGGTGTCTTTTTTAGTATCTGTGAATTTTAAAGTTTGAGTGAAGTATAATTAGTGGGTTTAAGATCACGTGTTATACTTGGCATTGGCAGTGATTTTTGTACTAATTGTTGTCAATCATCAGGGTGACCACTGTAACTTCAGCCATGACATTGAGCTGCCTAAGAAGAAAGAACTCTGCAAGTTCTACATCACTGGCTTCTGTGCACGGGCAGAAAACTGTCCTTACATGCATGATATCCTTTAATCATTTAGCTTGCTGGTGTCATACAATCATTGTTTAATGCTTATAACCTACAGGGATTAATAATACAGGTGAAAGACTTAATAGTTTTGTGTCATAATAATTCCTTGACTCCACTGTACGTGATTTCCCTTGCAAGCTGTTTCATACCACAGGAAGCTGTGTAAATGGTGAGGAGTGCATGTTCTCCCATGGTATTCTAACAGAAGATACTCAAGAGTTGCTGGATAAGGTAACTATGATAAAATGCTGTAAATTAGTTGCATTTTTGTCATTTTCATTTATGATCTCCAGGGGTGTCCAAACTCGGTTTTGGAGTACCACTCTGTTGGTCTGCAGAGTTTAGCTTCAACTTGCCTCAACACACCTGCCTGGAAGTTCTAATCTACCTATTAAGACCTTGATTAGCTGGTTTAGGTGTGTTTAATTGGGGTTAGAGCTAAACTCTGCAGGACTCTCCAGGAGCAGGATTGGATACCCGTGAGGTTCCCTGATTAATACCCTTGTGTTTTCTTTGCAATAAAGATGTTGGCGGAGGATGCAGAAGCAGGTGCAGAGGATGAAAAAGAGGTGGAAGAACTGAAAAAACAAGGCATCAATCCTCTTCCAAAACCTCCTCCTGGTGTTGGTCTTCTCCCAACTCCCCCAAGACTTTCTGGGGATTCCTCCACACCCATGGAATTTGGAATGCCTGGTCCACCACATGGTAATATGCCCCCCAGTGGTCCACCAGCCCCAGGACCTGGTCCTGGACCGTGTCCAGGCCCTCCTCCTCCCTGCCCAGATGGAGGCACCTTCCAAGGTCCACCAAACCCCAATGGTCCCCCTCCACCCCCTATGTGTCCACCACCACCTGCTTGTGGCGGCAACACTGGAAAGAAGATCCCATCTTTGTTTGAGATTGTGGTAAAGCCCACAGGACAGCTGGCACAAAAGCTGGGTGTCAGGTTAGTTGTATTTCTCATTTTATCACGTTATCTTGGTTTAATAACTAGACACAGAAAATACTGATACAGATGCACTCATTACAGAGGACCAGGTCCTGCTCCAGTAGGACCTCAGGGCCCTCCTCCAGGTCCACCAGGTGGGCCTCCACCAGGTGGGCCTCCACCTCGCTTCCCTGGTGCTCCGCCACCTGGACACATGGGTCCAGGTGGTCCTCACGATATGCCTCCTATGGGTCCCCCTAACATGAATCAAGGCCCTCCACCAGGACCGCCAATGATGCAGAACTTTGGCCAAGGAGACGGACCACCAAACCAGGGAATGTTGCCTCCAGGGGGTGGACCTGGTGCCAACTTCTATGATAATTTCTACAAGCAGCAGCAAGCCATGACAATGGATCACAATGGAAGAGATGGTAAGGTCACATTCTTAGTTTGAGATTGTTAACTTGCACAAGGTTGCAAAGTACTCACGTTTCAGTTAACTTTATTGAAGCTGATTTTCTAATTGTTCTGTAATTAAAAAATTGAATCATTAAAACTTTTTGATAGGGTACTTTAAAGTTGAATATTTAACTATTTAAATCGTACCCCAAGAACACCTTTGAATGTCTCATCTTTTCATCTCTCATGAGTTTGCATCTCCTTGTGTTTCCACTGACCATCAAATCCATGAACTTTGTGTTGCTATTGTTATGCTCTGTCTGTGGAAACTCTTGTGTTTTATGCCAATACTCTTGTTATTTTTCCCTCCCATTACAGGTGACAACTTTCCAGGAGCAAGTGGTGGAAACTTCAATGATCAGCCACCTGGGAACCAGAACTCTGGCAGCATGGAGGCAACAGCTAATGTAGGTCCATCTAATCAGTCTGGGATGACAGTGCCAGATTTCCTGCCTCCAGCACAGCGTGTGCTGTTTATGAGACTCCAGCAGAAACAGCAGGAGGATGAGGAGAGAGCCAGGAGGTTGGCTGAAGGAGGGGCAGCAGAGAGGGAGAATGAAGGTACTTCTGAACGGCTCCTCAACCTCCACTGACACCATTTGCTTCATTATAATAACATGCAGCTGGGTTAGACATCTACGATTTACAATTAAATTTAAACCTGGTAACGGTTATAGAATTTTTACATTTAAATCAGGTTAATGCCGTAATGAAATGGTAAGATATAATATTATAAAATAATATAAAAAGAAAATAAAACAAGTGTGCTTTTAATTAAATTTTAAACAGGTTAGATTTATTTGCTTCCATTAACAGACAAGATGCTTTTTTAAATGGTACTGAAATATGCAGAAATAACATGCATCAGGTTTTATGCAAATTTGTTGCACCCGTGCCAGCTTGCGTGAATGGTGTCATTATAATGGACATATAACGGGACATATAAATAGTAAATAAATCTAAAATTCAAATGAACTGTTTACTTAAATTGTGCCGGTGATACTGAAAAAAAAAAAATATAAAGGCATTTATATGGATTCAGACTTTTAAACCTCACTACATATATTTTACCTCAAAACAACCTTGCATAGCTTTTATAGAGGAATGTACTGCTGTATTTGTTTTTTAACTACTGTGCCTAAAATGGAAAACTGTTGTTGAAAAATGTTTTATAAGCTTACCTTAGTCTTGATTTATATACATACAAAAAGCTGACTATTTTAATGGGCTGACATGCAGTTGCCAAAACTATTTCTGTTAAGGAAACATCTCGAGGACTCAATGGAGCCTGACCCTGCCCAGGACCTCATAATACTGTAAACATCCTCTGGGCTGGGATTGTGCAATCTCTCCACACAAATACTTTCCTGCCACTAGATGGCGCTTTCTTAGCACTGAGTTTAACAGACGCTGATGTTTTAAACAGATGAACCTTGTGTTCTTTATCTCTTATCTGTTATCTTTTATTTACTAGGAGGGGATTCAGCGAACTGGTATTCCAGTGAAGATGAGGACAGTGGTGGCAGTGTCACATCCATTCTCAAAACCTTGCGGCAGCAAACCCAAGGCCCCCCCAAACCTGACGGAGTTCCCAGTGACCCTCGTCTGCAGAAATCTCAGACTGCACAGATGCCTAGCCGACCAGCAGACCCCCGGCTGGCACGAGACCCTCGAGTGTCCAGGACTGCAGACACTTCTCCAGCATCAGAGACCACTGTTTCATCCTCTCTGTCCCCTTCAGACCCCCGTCTTGCTCGGCATGCACCCACACAAACCCCTAAACCAGAGCCTCCTCTTGTGTACAAACCTCCGCCCTTGACAACCCCAGCCAACAATGAGGAAGAGGAGGGTGAGAGGATACTAAGGGACAAGCCTGTGCCCATTCCCCTGGACCCGTTAATGGGCATGGCATTGCGTGATCCTCGTTCACAACTAAAGCAATTCAGTCACATCAAAAAAGATGTAGTCCTGAGCAAGCCTTCATTCTCCAAGGTGGTGCTGTGGAGCCCTGAAGACCTCATCCCTGTCCCTATTCCCAAACAGGACTTACTCCCACTGCCCCCTGGCATTCCTCCGGTCACTGCCATGGACCCCCGGGTGTCCCGGACCCCACCTCAGCACCAACCAACCCTGCCCACCTCTCTTCCACCTTCTGTTGCTGCTTCTGCTGAGAAGTCTTCCTCATCCCTCCCAGACTTCGAGTTGCTCTCACGCATCCTCAAAACTGTCAACGCCACATCATCCAGCCCGGCTCAATCGGCTTCTGCAGGAATCTCTTCACCTCCGTCCACATCTGCTGAGAAACCTGTTGACCCACGTATGGCACGCAAAGCCCATGCTGATCCTCGACTTCAACCTCAGAAATCTTCCCTTAAATCCACCTCTGAACCACCTGCCCCTCAAGTCTCCCCTCCAGCGGCCTCACTATCTCCCCCCTCCTCCCCCCCAACCATTGCACCCTATGACCCTCGGTTGCTATCAGCAGGAGGGTCGGTTCGAGGTGTTGGAGGTGCTGGTGGAAGTAGTGGCAACAGCAGTGTGCTGAGCGGGATTAGTCTCTATGACCCACGGACTCAGGGCTCAGACAAGGTTGATGGTTCTGGAGCCTCCAGTCCTCCCTCTGAGCCCAAATCAAATGAAAGTCAGGTGGCTTCAACTAAACCTAAGGCAAAAGAGCCACTGTTTGTGCGCAAGTCTGCACTGGACCAGCCTGAACCTGAGAAGAGCACTACAGAGCAGACCACAGACCGCTACAACAGCTACAACCGACCTCGACCCAAACCATCCCCCTCACCCAATGCAGGGGCTACAGCTGGGGCGCCTGCAACAGGAGGTCCATCTGCAGCTGGTCAGGGCCCTGCTGGAGCTGCAGAGCAGCCTGCAGGGGTCCACAACCTTCCTGTATCCACACTGTTCACCATGGTGAAGCAGGCCGGCAAACCCAGTGGCAACGGGAGCCCATTTGGTGGCAACAGCCCCACCCAGCCTGACACAGCCGAGGTGGACAATGGCTCTCTAAAAGACGTTTTCAAAGGCTTTGACCCCACAGCATCACCATTTTGCCAGTAAACTGTACTAATAAACTATCATTGTGTCATTGTGAACCAGACTAAAGGACTTTAGTAAGCAGTCTCACAAGACACCTGACATAGAGATATCCACACCTGCCAGGTCACACAGCACAGTATTTACAGAAAGATTTCTATTGGACGGTTGGGATCGGTAGGGATTATGTCTGTGATAATGGAAAATGAAAGCAAAATGTTTATTTTAAAACCAAATGGCAAATGTTTAAATAAATCATAATTTTAAGGACCTCTATGTGTACACAAAGAAATACTGAAGTTCATTAACTTTGGCTTTATAAGAGAGACATATTCATCAGAGTGTACTCATTATTACCAAGTCACAACATCCCATAATTCTGCTCGAGTTCAATCAGAAGCATGTCCAGCCACCTGATCACCATGGAAACAGGGAGAATTCATTAAATTCCTCTCCCAGTGCCACCTGTAGTGGATTCCTGTAGTTCCTTACTGGTATTTTTCATTTGACACACACCAGTAATTTACATCCTTTTAAGAAATTTTAGCTTTGTTTCCTCTCAGTTTGGATCAGGTAACTGCTTTTTCATGTGTGTATATTGACCCGTATGTTTCTAATGTCTCAGACTCATGTTTGGTCTGTTGATGTCACTCCACATTTGAGACTCACCATTGTAAGTGTTTGTGTCACAAGATCATTTTAATTTATTTTTTATACTTTAGCAGTTATTTCTTTTTTGTAACGTGACTGTCAAATTCAACTATTTTATGAATGTGTGTATGTATAAATATAAAAAATATATACATATGTGTACAGTACATATTCTTCCCATCTGGTTTGTAAATTAACTTTACGCAACAACTAATGTTGAAAGATATCATGTCATTCTTTTGTTCGCACAGAAAAATTCTAACTCAATGTTGCCCTGAAAAATGGGTATTTCAAGGACTGCTCAAAAGTATCAACTTTTGTTTTTTTGGATTGCCTCTCTGCAAAACGATGGCATCGTATATTGAAAAGTGTCCATATTTGACAAAAGGTAACATTTTGTAACTGTTCATTGTAGGTGAAGTTGTGAAATATTTAATAAAGGCAATACCAGATTGAAAACGAGCAGTGCCTCAAACAAAGATTCAGTCTGTTGGGGGATGTATCGTGAGTTGCGTCTGTGTGTGAGCACAACGTGAGTCATTTCCTCTAGATTTCAGATCTCTGACACTCTCAAACCATTCACCAAAATCCAGTAAATCAGGATTTGTGTTAAACAATAGCTGGAAAAAGTTGACACCACTGACAAAACTATAAAGAGGAAGTTCTATAGCAGTTTTCATTTACATTTTGTTAATGTAATGTTTTGGACATTAACATGGAATGATAATTATGCGTATCTATCTTCATGGTTGTCGATTAAAGAAAAACCTCACTAAATTGGCTTTTTGTTTAACATAGGGCTTACCAAAGGAATTTGGCTTTAGGTTAAACCACTCTAAAATTAAACCACAACAAAGATCTTGTTTAACTTTGTTGTGCATTTAGTCTGTTATAAACATGTTTCCATACACAGTATAGAAAATAGAAATGGACACACCCTGCTGTGTTATAAAATTTGAGTGCAAGACTGCTGATTTTCTTTGGCACTGAAAACTGGCCTTGATTAAACAGGCTAAATATATGTTCTTATAAAGTGGCTTATTTTAGTCCAGCTTCTTTGTTTTAAATTGCAAGCAAACCTTTTCTCTGAACTAACTAAATTCTGCATGTACAGGCATGTACCCTCAACACCTAAACCTAAACAGGCCTTGAAAGGAAATAATGTCATTATTTACTCATCTTTGTTTTCTCATAACCTGTTTGACCGACTTTTCTGAGGACACAACAAAGATGATGCAGTTATATTCCAATAGTGACTAAAACTGTTAGTCACTAGCATGTTGCTTAACGTTTTTTTAGGTTGAAACAACAAGAGGATGAGCAAATAATAAAAGGTGAATACATTTAAAGTCTCTACAAATACAGCCTCACAATTACATTCTCTTTGTGGAAAACATTTTATTGTAAACCTGTTTCAGTTTTATTTAAAATAATCCCCAACTGCACCCGATACTCAGGCTACCACTGTTTGGGAGAAATTAGGTGTAATTTTTACAGCTATCATGTTTGCAGTTCCCATGTGATACAACTATAACCTTCTCTTTGGTCTCTCCACCCGATTTCCTGCCCTTTTTTAAAGAATTCCAGCCAGTGCTCTGGGAAGACTGAGACAAGCTCAAGAAAAAAACAAAACTGACTTCCTTTGGAAAAAACTGTGGAGTGGAGCCTTCCTTTTCATTCCAAACACTTTCCTTCTAGTTCAGAGACGTACCGGCATGGCCGAAGAGGAAATAATATATTAAAATAGATTGTTTTGTAAAGTAATGTGCAGGGTGTGATGAGATAAAAATAGCCTGGAATATTACCATTTTGTTTTAAGTTTGATACACTAGTTTTAAATGCATTTGTTATTAAATGCAGTTGTTGAACACTGAGTCATTCCATACTTTTTAAATCAAGCCATGTAAATACACATTTATTTAGTTTATTTAATATTTAAGATTGCACTGCCAGTATATATGAGCTATATGATGTAAAAGTGTCTGTGTGAAGGAGCTACTTAATGATAATTAAGTCATTTCAAACATGCTGTAGTAAGTTCCCACAGCAGCCCCTCTGCCCTTTGGGAACTATCTGGACTAAATGGGTCATATAGTCTGTTTATTTCTTGTTCCCTCTGAGCTGTGTGGTTTCCCAGGTCTACTTTCGCTAAATTGCAGTGGTACATCACTCTGATTTTGTGACCTGTCAGTAAAAGAGTTCAAACTGAAGTGTTATGGTCTGTCAGCTCCCTCAGGATAAATATAGTATTATCTTATCTATATTTGTTGTTTCTATTTTTAAGGTTTTACTTTGTATTGTGTCCTTATCTTGTATTGTTTTTACAGCCTACGTTGGCAGCAGCGTGTCCTTGTGAGGGGCAGATACAAAATAGACCATGAATAAAAAAAAACGAGACTGAGCTTCAGCTTGTGTTTCTGTGATGTCTGATTTGTACAAACCCTTTTCAGGCAAAACATTTCACAAAAAGAAATTAGTGTTCAAATGGACGATTTTAAATTTGGACACTTTCTGGATCTCATGTATTAGTCTGATGTAATGAATTACAACTGTGTGCATTTGAGAAGAAGGAACAAACATCAGGAATTTACTGGAAATCATCTTGGGAGCAGTTGGGTAAAAAACAGCAAAAATGGTTCATAAACACATTTGTTTGCAGATGCCACTGGGTTTGATATTTTGTATGCACTGCAATGACATTCAGACAGTTATTAAAGTATAACACTCAAAAGTGTTCAAATGCTTTTTGAGGCCACTGTAGAAAGATTAAACTCACATTTCCTGATTGTCTGAGACCAGTGTGGTTTTCTATTGCAATTATAGCTCTTTTTCATTTGAGCTTAGTATGTCATCCTCCCAGAATACATTCCGACAGGCCTGTATGCTGTGAAAACGCTCAGAGCACTAATGCAAACCACATGTCACATTTCCAAATTCCCAGAATACTGGTAAGAATTCCCAGAATTCCTACTGGTAAGGGTACTTAGCTAGTCAATTGTCCTACAAAATCTGTCTCTCATTCAGCATTCCACACTTACTGCCTGTCCATACAATATACACAGTGATGTCTTTGATAGATTGACGACTTGCTAGGTCTCTACAGAAGGGGGTGCGGGTTGACCCCGGGGTCTGTTTTGCCCCTTTGCGTCAGAGCTAACCAGTTACTGAACCCTTAAGTGCTGATGTTAGGATTAGAGTCACTGATTAATTCAACCAGAACAGACATTAAAGACTCTCAATAGCCCTTCCAAGAAATGTGATGGGGGAGGACAGTCTTAATCCTCTGAGTTGGATGTTTGAGATGAGTATATGTGACTCTGTCATATTAAAGAAGTTTTTCCAATCACACAAAATGCCACAGATGTATTAATGCCATTAGCAGTTTGTCTCAATGAGAAATTTCTAGGTCACTGAATCATAATTCTTTTACACAAATAATAGAACAAAGTTTCACTCACGTGTCATCACGCAATGAATGAGACGCAATGAAATCATGCTGAAATTTACAGGAAAAGCTCAGACACAGACTTTTCCAACACTGCACACAGAAATTACGCTGTGCTGCAGTTACACTTTAAGTTCTGTGACTGTTGGAAATTTGATAAAAATTCCAGAGGCTATCATTGATTTTAACATGAACTGGAGCTTAAACCCACAGAGCCATAAAACACTGAGATCTGTTTTACTGGAAGTCTTTTACGCATGTTTGTAACCTGCGGTCAGCTTGGCCCAGTGCAACTGTGTGGACCGTGTCAAACAAATGTTTCTAATTTGAAGAAAATTAATTACAATAAATAAAAGTAGCTTGTCTTTGCTGTTTTTAACATCTCTCTGCGCGCACACGATTGCATTTTTGTCTCAGTTAAAGCATTTAGCCCTGGGTGCTCTGGCAGCCCATCACAGTGAACCTCAACACTGTTTCAACAAGTCTGTTTCTCTGGAAAGATGGAAAACAATTTGCCTGACCTCGTTTTAAAACTACCAAACCCTTCAATAAAGCTGTATAATAACCTAAGTCAATAACAAACATATGATGTTTACAATTTAAGATGTTAAACCTTAAGAAGAAAAAAAAGATATGATCAATAGGATATGAGGTTATGTTACATTTACATTTTTTCATTTGGCAGACGCTTTTATCCAAAGCCATTTAAAGTGAATTCAAGGTATACATTTTTATCAGTACTTGTATTCCCTGGGATCGAACCCACAACCTTTGCACTGCTAACGCAATGCTCTACCAGTTGAGCTACAGGAACACCTGAAGTGAAGCGATGTTTTTTACATCACTTCAGAAAGCCACATTACAACAAATCCATTAAATCAAAATAAGTTAAGCAATTTCAAAATTTTCAATTTAAAATTGGTAAATTAACTCAATTGGTAAAGCAACGCACTACCAATTGAGCTAGAGCTCAACTTACCAGAAATAAACTGTTAAAACAACGAACTTGTTAATTGCAATGAATAAAAAGGGGTTTAATTTAATTCATTGGCAAAATGCATGGGGGAGTTAAAAGCGTCTGTGGCGTAGATCACAAACATACAGTATCACAGTATAGTCTATAATTAAAGAGGAGGTACTAAGTGAGTTGTATGCTGTGCAATAGAGAATAAGGAGAGTCTGGTTTATTGAGGCTGTCACCGGCCTGTTTCGTCACTGCGGAACATTTCCTCATTCACCAGCATCAAGCGCGCTGCACACGCCCCCGTTTCTGCCCTCCAGCGCACTTAAGAGCTTTATACCTGCCCTACAGAGACAGCTTATCCTCTAACACCCCCGGAATAACCTACCTGAGAGAAACGAGAGGCAAGTATTCTTTCTGTGACATTTGTGTCTATTGCAATTCGTTCATGTCGCTTTTTAAACTTTAATTCAAACGCTCAGGTTTTGAGATGATACATTATACAATGTCGCGCTTAGAGACTTTTCCATTTATAAGGAACTGTATAGTCAACTCTTTATTTTACAGTTTTACAGACAGAATATATGAGTTTTGTCCATCTTGAGAAGAAGTAATAGCTACTAATAATGGAAGACAGTTGCAGTGGGGGATTCTTGTTCGTTAATGCCCAAAGATATTATTAATAAATAATAAGTGTAAATTACTTATTTATTAATATATAAACTATTCAAGGTTTTACTTTGCAGTTGTCTCATCTAACTAAAACACAACAACAACAATATTAATAATAACACGATTACTGTTGTATGTGCAATAACATAAATAAACTCACAAAGGTTTCTAAACGGCATGATGGGCGTAGACGTTTCAAGAACGTTTCAGCTTTGATAAAGCAATGACACCATGTGGTTTATCATGGAAAAGGTCTCAAGACTAACCATAACATAACAGATTTGTGTCGGTGTTTTAGGTTCAAACAATTCTCCTATACGAGGATCGATGTCCTATAAGCGACTTGGAAGATCACACAGCTTTAAACTATTAAATATAGCCGGATTTTAATTTCTTTTTACAACCTTGTTTTAACAATTGTCTCACGCGCCTGTAAATTTCAGAATTAGGCTGTAAACAGTCTAAATGGTAAAACATGTGGCCATCAGAGAGCAACAATAACAGAAGTGTAATACACACCCTCTGTTCTGTTAGTTTTAATGTCTGCTGTATATGGCGTAATTAACTTTAGTCTAAAGCAGAAAATAGCCACTTCTTGGCTGATGCTGTGATGCTGTGAAGTTTATAGTCTGTGAACTCTTGCAGTCACACGCAACTGTTTTTACCCCCAGACAGGACCACAATATTAAATCAACTTGCATACCCACATCATGCTTTAAGTGGGTTTATAAAAATACATGAATAACTAAAATGATTTTATAACTGACTTAACCTGTTTAAAGTCATTTCAAGACACATAAACCTAGTGTGGGGCCAGACTTTCACAGTCAAAAGCAATAAATGTGTCTATATATCTCAAAGACACTCTGAGTAAACAGAAAACTGTGCTGTATTCTGTTATGTTCCAGAATAACGTTTTACAAATGTTTAAAAATGTTTATTTTACCTTTGCATTAAAATATTAAACATAATATCATGCCAGATAGAATTATTATGTACATATAAAATGTACATAAATACCCCTTTGGATACAGTAACTTTTTGAAAAACAAACAAATGTTTGCAACACTTTTCTGAATGTGTTTTATAGAGTATGTGGTTTATAGTAAAATCCAGACAGAAAAATATGTCATCTCTCAGGAGAGAAGAGAAAAGAGAGGTGTTTGTTTTGGAATTCACATCCCAGAGTAAATATATGTCCATTTGTTTGTTTATTGAAATTCATTGTCCTAGTTTTGACTTTCACAGGTTGTAAATCTTTCTTGTTCTCCTTGTTGGTTCCTCAGATCTGTGGATGTGGTGTTTTGATGTCACATTCCAGGATCTGCTGAAGAATTCTGCTGGAGAAGTCACAAACATAAAGGCATCCAAATGACACAGCCTCCAGTTACTATCAAGTGAAGTAAACCAACTTAAACTTATGAAAGAGCTTATTTCTGATACATTCAAAGACTGCGACTTTTCACACTGAATATGCCAGCCAAGACACCTATATACTTAAAAACATCCACACCAAAGCGGGGGAAAAAACTGAAAATACGGGACGTTCTCTCTGGTGACATGATAAGCCCTCCGTTGGGTGATGTGCGTCACAGTGCCCATGTCGGGCCTGAAGGAGAGGGCGACATGTTTGGTGATGTGGGATTTTTGCAAGGCAAGCTTGACATGCCTTCGGGCCTCAACCAGGCACCTGGCTCTCATTCCCACAGCATGGACAGGAGATTGGATGAGATCTGTGAAGTGAACAGCAAGAGTCACTCTTGTCATCACAGTCGTAATTCTTACTACAGTTCTCTTCTCAAAACCACCATCTCCATGCCGGTGTTCATTGACCCAGAGCAACCTCCTCCCAAGCCCCCACGTCTGCATTTAGATGAACGCTCGTCCCCCGTTCACCAGAACCAGCAGAATCATCACCGCAGTTCACAGAAACATCAGTCCATTCAGCAGCAGCGTTCCATGTCTGTTTGTGAGGAAGGAGTCGGACGCTGCAGGAATCCTTGCCACGATCTTACTCTCTCAATTCCGGTCCTTCCACACCTGGTGCCTTCCACAGGCTCCTTGTCGGAGGCATCCTCAGATGATTCCATCTCGGAAAGCTGTGGTCCACTGGACCCAAAACGAGGCTTAAGTTTGGATTCAGATGCCGGGCTCAGTAACGAGGACCTGCGGAGTGAACAGTATGAGTCTCCGGCTGTTTCACCTACAATGTCACGGTCTGAGTCCCTAATGGCTTTGGACCTCGATCTGGGACCATCCATTTTGGAGGATGTTCTTAGGATTATGGACCGTTACAAGAGTGTGGAGGAAAGACACGAGATATGAGCTGAGATATGAGCAGAGGGCACCTTCAGATACTATAACACGGCTGTCAGCCCATGTATGTCATATTATGCCTGTTTTAGAGGACAATGCACACATTGGGATTAAAAAACTGGTTCACTGGTTGGTGCCACAAAAACTGCAAGCCCATGGCACATTTGTCACCACACAATGTTATGATTATAACATTGTTTCTCTTTGACAATTGTTACATTTTTAACTTAATGAATATGATGCTGTTTTTGCAATCCTTAACCTTCCTGGTTAAAAACAAACAAAAATGAGTTATTGAGCAAGTACATGTCAGATCAGTGTTCAGATCAGACATTCTCAACAAAGTTTATAATGTCGATTATTTATAATTTGAGCTGTTGGGTCCGATTTCCCAGGAAATGTCAGTTTAGCTTCATTTGATTTTAACATATGTAAAAAAGTATGTAAAGTAACCAGCAGCTTTATGTTTCAAACAGAGATGGCGCAAGAAAGGCGAAAGTTAAATAGCAAATTTACAACTGACTAGTTAATTTCTGTAAAGTGATAATAATAAATAAATGCTATAACACTATATGAGCAGTTTTAATATGTTTTTGCTATCATGCATTCTGATTTAAATGGAGATGTAAAATATATTCAAGCACTAACAACATGTTCATTTTGTATTTGCTCTGTTACTTTTTAAGCTATATTACACAGGAAAAAATGAAATATTGGGGACATTGTTCATTTTTCAAAGCTTTTGCACAAAGTTTGAAATATGTATATTGTAATGCATTTAGGGAAAAATCATAAAGACATGGTCAGTTATTGCTTTATTTTAGTTTTACTTTCATATAAGTAAACCTATTGTGCAATTATGTAAAACATATTAATTTGTCTAGCCTGTGATCTTTCTGTTAACTGTCTTTGAATACAAAGGAAATCGCTGTGTAAAGGTTTTGTTTTCGTTGGGGTATTTTATTGCATTATATTGTATTGTAATATATGACATAAACATGTCCATGTAAATAAAATCTTATATAAATATATGCACCTTGTGTTTTATATAAAAAACGTGTGACTGTATTTATATACTGACTCAATTAACTACTGACTCACATAATGTAAAATATTTAAATTAAAATATTAACTATTTTATTGAAATAGCATATATTTATTGTAAACAAATTCAATAAAAAACATTCAATTTTTTAAATTTATCAGCAATAAAATTAAATTGCTTGAATAAAAGGTTCAGTTCTGTTCGATTCTATCCGCATTCTGCTCGATTATTTAGGTCTAACCCTGAATGCGCTACACGTAGTCCCGCCCTAATCCTCAACCAATGAAATGATTTATTATGTAGCGCTTTCAGACAAACCACCAATCACAGAAGCAAAATACTTGACGTATATTAGTTGCGACACCGTTCCGGTGCTACTGAAAATGCCTTTTTGACTCTTTACATTACTGTTGTCTTATATTACAATGTCAGCACTATAGATAAATATATATTTTAGTGTGAGCAACTTTGGAAAAGTTACCACAAAAAACTCAAACTGTAGTGCTACAAAGTCTTGTCACCAGCTAACATGAAGTGAGTAAACAGTAATCTTTAGCATACAGACTAGTAGCATTGCCGTAAATCTACAGGCTGGAAAATCCATAAGCGAACGCACAGGTACATTTTTCTAATCTAATACATCTTTAATTTCTTTAGGCTCAACATTGATGGATTATTAGTCTACTTTCCATATGACTACATTTATCCCGAACAATACTCATACATGCTTGAACTCAAGAGGACACTTGATGCGAAGGTATGATATATGTATTGCGTGTATTAGGTACAGATATATTCTTATATGCATATATTCATTACATCTATACAAAGGCAACTTCAACATATAATTTATATAATTTTCCCCTTTTATTATATCTTCACAGGGTCATGGAGTTCTCGAGATGCCCTCAGGAACAGGAAAAACAATTTCTCTTCTTTCCCTCATCGTTGCTTACCAGAAGGTAAATGATGTCTTATGTAAATGATATTTAAATCTATATATTCATGTATTATGGTGTCTAAACCTTACAGTTATAACAATTAATAGCCATGCAAATATTTTGGTTTATATTGATCACTCGCAGACTTACCCTTCAGAAGTGACCAAACTCATCTACTGTTCTCGTACCGTTCCTGAAATAGAGAAGGTATCTATTAACTTATATCACATACGTGTCTATACCCAGTCGCATTGCTTTATTATGTCATCGGTTAATCCTGTATGTCTGTTCTTCATCCTATCTTATAGGTTGTGGAGGAATTAAGAAAACTAATAGATTACTACGCTAAGGAAACGGGAGTCGAAAGCAACTTCATAGCACTGGCGCTTTCATCGCGGAAAAACTTGTGCATTCATCCTGAAGTGCGTGAATCGTGGGATATTTGTGGAAGCTTGTGTGGTTTCAATAACGCTGCCGGTGAACGCCTGCATGGTGCTAAGCATTGCTAAATGTGTGTTTAAAGGTAAGCTCTCTGCGTTTTGGAAAGGAGGTAGATGGAAAATGTCACAGCCTGACGGCGTCATACATCCGAGCGCAGCGTCATAGTAACCCAGATCAACCCGTCTGCCAGTTTTATGAGGTACACAGCGTTTCTCAAGCATATATGTTGTAATGTTTGGCCTAAATTTGATTCCATTACTTTTAAATCCTGGCATTGTTTGTTATAACTCACTTATGCACAATGTTTCTCTGCGTGCAGGAATTTGATGCTTTAGGTAGACAAGTGCCCATTCCTTCTGGTATATATAACCTGGATGATCTGAAAGACTTTGGACGTAGAAAAGGCTGGTGTCCGTATTTTCTGGCACGTTACGCGGTGAGTAATTTTAGGCAAATGTGTGTGAGATCAGTTTTAGTAAGATGAATATTTAAAACTGGCTATTGGTGTCGCTTTCATGTTTTTTGTGTTTCAATCAGCTTCTTCATGCAAACATTGTGGTGTACAGCTACCATTACTTACTAGACCCAAAAATTGCAGACTTGGTCTCCAAAGAGCTTGCAAAGAAATCTGTGGTTGTATTCGATGAGGCTCACAACATAGGTAAGCAACATATTATATGATGTTTATGGAAATAATCCATCTAATGTGAACAGATCGTGGTTAATAAATCTGATTGTTTTCTGTAGATAATGTGTGTATTGATTCCATGAGCGTCAATATTACCAGGAGGACGCTGGAACGCAGTCAGGCTAATGTGGAAACCCTGCAGAACACCATTGGCAGGTGTGTCAACCATACGGACAGAATGTATTCCTTACGCATTGCTACATAGGCAATTCCTTGATTTTTCTGTTTCTTTTTCTGTATTCCTATAAAGAATTAAGGAAACAGATACTGCCAAACTTCAAGAAGAATACAGGAGATTAGTTGAAGGTCTTAAAGAAGCAAATGTTGCACGAGAAACAGACGTTTATCTGTCCAATCCGGTTCTGCCAAACGAAATCCTGCAAGGTCAGTTTTTAGTATGCGTGCGGCATTAGCACACTTAATTAAATCTAAAGCATTTTTCAATTACCTAAAAACCGTGTTAATGTGATTTTAGTGGATGTTTAAGGTCAGTTCACTTTGATCATAGACACGTTCCACAACATTTGAAGTTCACACTTGTATCTGATTTCAGAGGCTGTTCCTGGCAGCATCCGGACAGCGGAGCATTTCGTGGGCTTCATGAAACGCTTCCTGGAGTACCTGAAGGCTCGTCTGCGGATCCATCACGTGGTGCAGGAGAGCGCTCCTCAGTTCCTCAAAGACATCTACGAGAAGGTCTGCATCGATCGCAAGCCTCTGAGGTGAGCAGAAGAAACAGACGGTCTTCATAGTGTAATGAATCCACCTTCTCACAACAGCCTACACTGTATGTATATCTAACCTGCCATCAGATTCTGTGCCGAGAGGCTGCGCTCACTGCTGAGGACGCTGGAGATTGCAGATATCGCTGACTTTTCTGCCATTACTCTCATCTCTCATTTTGCAACGCTGGTCAGCACCTACAGCAAAGGTAATGAAGCCTCGTTCTGCCATATGTGTGCCTCAAACTCACCTTAGTAATCTTAACACTTCCTGCTAAATTCTTCTGTCTTAGGTTTCACCATCATCATCGAGCCCTTTGAAGATAAAACACCAACAATAGCAAATCCTGTTCTTCACTTCAGGTGTGTTATAGAGTTATAGAAGCTGTCATGTCTTTAAACCCTGTATATTTAGCCTTGTGTGTTAAACACGCAATGAATTCAGTCACAACTGAGTTACAGACTGAATTGTGATTTTTCTCTGCAGTTGTATGGACCCCTCCATTGCCATCAAGCCTGTGTTTGGTCGCTTTCAGTCGGTCATTATCACATCAGGGGTAAGATACGCTCTATGTTCTTGTCTTTTGTGGAATATTAGATTAAGACTGGCCTGCTCACTAATCTCTCCATTATAATCCCACTGTGCCATCTGTGTAGGACACTTTCATCTTAAAGCATCAGGCTATACATTTAAAGTAGTAAAACGGTTGTATTAGATCTACAGCAGTTTATACAATTACTGTGTTGGTGTATTTGGATTAAGATAATCTTCAGTTATGTTCTTAATTAGACGCTGTCTCCGCTGGACATCTACCCACGCATCCTTGACTTCCGACCGGTCACTATGGCATCCTTCACCATGACGCTGGCGCGAACCTGTCTCTGCCCGCTTGTAAGTTGTAACCATGGCAACACACTGTATCATCAAGGCTATCTTAATAAATTCATATTACATAATATTTTTCCTAAAAAAAAAATTCAGATTGTTGGACGAGGGAATGATCAGGTAGCGATGACTTCCAAGTTTGAGACCAGAGAAGATTTTGGTATGTGGCATGATTTTGTTTGTAATATTATATTTATTTGTAATCAGTACCAAACTCCTATTTTCTATAAACCATAGCTGTGATCCGTAACTATGGAAACCTGCTGCTTGAGATGTCCGCTATTGTCCCTGATGGAATCGTGGCGTTCTTCACAAGTTACGTCTACATGGAGAACATTGTGGCCTCGTGGTATGAGCAGGTATGAAGATGCAACTTCTCAGATCAGAAGATACTTTTAGTGTTGGCGTATCAGTAAATCGTAAATCAATTCTCTCAATGATTTGTAGGGGATTCTTGAGAACATCCAGAGGAACAAGCTGATTTTCATAGAGACCCAGGATGCAGCAGAGACCAGCATGGCCCTGGAAAAGTATCAGGAGGTTAATTAACATCCACAGCATCCTCTTTTCCTTAATCATGTTGTGTAATGTTGTCTTTAAGCATCCTGCATTAAAGTAATCGCTGTTATCTCACTGTTGGTTGTTTCAGGCCTGTGAGAACGGCAGAGGAGCGATTCTGCTGTCCGTGGCGAGAGGAAAGGTGTCTGAAGGAATTGACTTTGGTGGGCATCACTTGATCAATTTTCATTGCTTTTAAAATTAAATAGTTTTCATCACACTGATCAGTTTTTTAAATTCCCCAGTTCATCATTATGGCCGTGCCGTTATCATGTTTGGAGTGCCGTATGTTTACACTCAAAGTCGAATTCTTAAGGTTTGTAAACCTGTCCTTCACAGATCTTCTAACTCTGATGTATTTTGCTTGTAATTGATGGTGTAATGGATTAAATAAATTGACTGTTGACTGTCGAATCAGGCACGGTTGGAATACCTCAGAGACCAGTTTCAAATTCGGGAAAATGACTTCTTGACTTTTGACGCAATGCGACACGCAGCGCAGTGTGTGGGCAGAGCCATCCGAGGCAAAACCGACTACGGACTTATGATTTTTGCTGACAAGGTAAGAAAACTGATGGGACATCAGTATGAGATTATTTTCTTGGATGTAAATTTTGGTGGCTTACTTGTTGTTGTTTTTCTCCAGCGTTATGCACGAGCGGATAAGCGAGGCAAACTGCCCCGCTGGATCCAGGAACATCTTAGTGATGGAAGCCTGAATCTGACCATCGATGAGACTGTGCAGTTAGCTAAACACTTCCTACGACAGATGGCCCAGCCTTTCAGACGGGTAAAATCAATGCCCATCTTTCTCAGTCTGGCTGGATCGGCCTTTGAGCTCTTTAGTTTAAATGTGTTTCTTTAGAGCAAGTTGATGCTAACAATCCGTTATTGTGGCTTGAAAGTATTTGAAAGTATTTTGACCTACAAATGCTTTCAATATGTACATTAAATACTAATCTTAATTAATTTAATATTGAATTTAATTTCAGGAGGATCAGTTGGGTCTGTCTCTGCTGACCCTGGAACAGCTGCAGTCTGAAGACATGCTCCAGAAAATTGCTCAGATTGCTCATCAGGCCTGATTGGAAACAATGGATTGTAGGATGTAGTACTACAATGTGTATATATTTATACAATCTTTTTTTAAACGCTTCAGACCTGAGTTTTCTACAATCTTACATGCATTAATAAATGCTGTTCTTTAACACTCTCAGTGTCTTTAATCTGTGCTGTTTGAGGAGATTTTCAAACATGCAAACTCAAGACCAGCTGTAGAGGGCACACAAACATTACATTTACGTTCCTTAGAACAACCACACAAAACCAAACTCTATGACCATAAATTTGATTTTTACATTGTAAACTATTGGATGTTACTAGGACCCCTTAGCAGATAATTGGGTCTGAAGAGACCTGGCTAGTCCCCTTTTTAAAAAGACACATTTTGATTGTCATAGAGGTAAACAATTTTAAGTTTATTTGGTCATCAGCGACAAACTATGCATACATATCTAATGTCATATGTAACATTCATTTAGATGATGTAACAGTTCATTAAACTCTTTTTGATGTCCAAACCTCTAACAAAAATTACTAGCAACTAGCTAAACTCAAGTTATAATAATTACACTCTTGTACCCTTAAATTATCCTAATAAAAAAAACTACCCATTCTGCTGGAGTAAAATATACATAAATGGTATATAGACTATAACAATATGTGCTTGAAATTGAAAAATAAAAGTTATTTTATAGGCAGAAAGTATTGCACTCAGAATAGCTCATACATTTCCCTTTGTTTTGGAATGTAACTTCCTCCATGTACCTTTAAATTAGAATTATTAAGTGCAATTAAAAGTGATTATACTTGTAGCCAAAGATGTTTGATTCTAATACTACTGTAAAACTTCTATGACGGAGTGAGAACATGGAATGTATTTCAAGCTAAAATATGCCACAAACGTAAACAGTGTTGCATACACTGCATCTCGCAAAACACGTTACATTTGTGACATGGCAAAATTCTATTAGAGCAAAGTAGCTGATTTGCAAAATCTTACTCTGGTCTTAGCTATTTGGAACCGAATGGGTTACGATTTTCTGTGACCTTTCACGGTGCAACTTGCTTTAAAAATAGGGAGATTTTTAACGAGAACATTTGCATAGTAACAGTTTTAAAAAAGAGCTTCCTTTTTTTTTTGTAAAGCCAAATCAAATGGGCTTCTCTTTTTCCAAAACCGTTTGACACTGTTTTGACAGTCTGAGGCCCTTTTTTATCATTTTAAATGACACAATTTCTCTCTATACTAATATAATCTCTGCAGTCATTACAGGTTAATTGGATGTAAATCCGAGTGTCTCTGTACTGAGTTCTGATGTCACATAAATCGGGTGGAGGAGCTGGTTAGCTATCTCCACTCAGAGACGCGCGGCGGGCCAAACTCTGGGTGCTGGAGCTCAGGCCTCGTGTGTCTGTCAACCTGATGGGCCTCTGAAAAAACAAAATCAGATTTTTATCATCTGTTAACCCGTCTCCATCCAATTCCTGATTTCTGTGCCAGTTTGGGATAACGCTCAGATTCCTACCATGGCGATCTCTTGGCTTTCTCTTGCACCCACATTTAGTACATTGAGGGAATTAGCTCTCTTCATCCTGTTTATAAACACAAGCACGGTTAAGCTTTATATACGTCAGCTTCACGCTCCAGAAATTCCGCAGAATATCCAATATTTTTACCCATAAGATCGAGGAGCTGTTTCCTGGTTTCCGATTCCTTTCAGCTTTTGGACAAGTTTTTCGCTGCTTCGCCGTATGGATTCCCGGAGTTTGGTGAACGATCCACTGCGCTTCAAAGTTCCCAGACCATCCTACACACACAGGGAATTCCATGAATTAAAAATGTGCATGTCTTATGAAGACAGACGTTTGCAAATGAACGTACCGGTCTAGAGCTTCCCTCCTCTGTGTGTATCCAAACCGGCCGACTGTCTCCTGCACAGAGGTGACAATATTAAATTATTTCTAAAATCACAACTAGAAATCTCATTTAGAAGATGTTTCATAAAGGTTTAATGCAATATTTATTGTTAAAAAACAATGTTTCTACAAAACAAACCCTTTCAGAACCGACAGTTGTGGACAAATATTTGAAGAGACATGCAAGATTAATTTTACCCTCCACTGAGCCAAACTCTTTTTCATGAGCACGAGTCAAAATCTCTTTATAAAGGGCCTCGGCCTGCCTGTACTTCCCCTGCTTGAGGTAACACGAGGCCTGCAAAGCAGATAAACAGCGTGTGCAGTTCACACATAATATTATTCTATGTCCCACAATATAGACAGTATAGACAGAGCACTGCTATAACTACTAAAACATAATTTTCAATGTGATAACACAGACAATAAATAACCACGGCTGGTGTAATATCACTCCCTGCCCTCACCAGGTTGTTCTTTGTCTTGGCCACGTTTGCATCATCAGGTCCCAGTCGGCTCTGATAAATGTGCAAAGCACGCTCATAGTACTGCTCCACTTCCTGATATTTGCCCTGGTTCTGACACAGGAGGGCTAAGTTATTCAGCTGCTTGGCTACATCAGGGTGATCTGTCCCCAGCACCTGTCATCAGACCAAGAAATACCACATTGTAGTTTTACCAAATTTACCCAAAAACTCGTGTTAGAACTTTCAAAATAGCGTTTTGAACAATATGCCAACTTTTACGTGACTACTTAAATGATACATTTGAATGTGTTAAATGTTAACATTTGAATGTATGTGAGTGATGACATATTGCTCTGGTAAAGCAGTAATGTAAGCTGATCTGACAGCTGTTACGGTAAGAGCAGGTGTGAATACCGTATCTTTACTGTACCTTTTCCCTGATCTCCAGAGCTCTTTTACACAGTGGCTCTGCCTCTTTGTATTTCCCCCTTTTTCCATACAGCACAGCCAGATTATTCAGTGTAGCTGCCACCTAAATACAACCACAAATACAAAAGGTTACAAAGATATAAGTTAAAGACATACACAGGACCTGCAGTACCACATTGTATATTCAAACAGTACATACTGCTGGATGGTCCATGCCTAGTGTCCTCTCACGGATAGCCAGTGCATCATTTAGAAGGTTGGCGGCCTCCTTGTATTTATTCTGATCCCTGTAAAGTACTTTATTAACACTAAATCTGAAAATGACAAAGGTTCAATAACTGTGGTTTGATGTTCTACACGATGTACCTGTAGACTAAGGCCAGGATATTGAGCATGGTAGCAACATCAGGGTGGTTGTGGCCTGAGGATTTCTCCAGATCTTCCAGAGCTTGCTTACAGAGAGGCACAGCCACCTCGTAGCGGCCCTGAGAGGCGTACTGGATCACCAGGTTGTGGAGGGTTCTGAGACGGGCCGGGATCTCATAACCTCCCTGCTGGGCAGCAGCCACAGCACTACTGTGGGGCTGCGACACTGTAACCACAAGGTGGATTATGAATGACTTCCTGCTATCAGACTTAAGTATTAATGCAGAGACTCTATGTATTCCTGACAAACTGTTGTCTCACACAATCATAGTTTAAACTAAACCCAAACCAAACAACTGGCATGGCAAACAGTAATTTGAATAGTTGTTCAGGATAATGTTCAGGAAAATGTGTTCAGTACAGTGAGGTGTGTCGTACTGTGAGATTGCTCCTCTTCATCTGTAGGAAAGAGATCATCAAGGGATTCCTTGCCTGAAGTATTATCTTTATCTTCCTGTGAGAAATAAAACATTTTAAGTGTAACAAATTAATCTTTTGGGTAACTGTGTTTTCTAATTTCAAATAACTACCCTGATATGTTGTTTTTGTTCATGATATATGAATGAGTGCATTCATATATAACCACAGAACCACAAAGCTGGTCTAAAACAAACATTACAGGTAACACTTTATTTACCAGTGTCTTTGTTACACGTTACATGTACTTCATAATCGTAATAACAGTAAATGATGCAGAATTGCATGCAACTAACAATAAACTAAACCCTAATCCTAACCCTACAGTAAGAACATGTTATGTAATTTGACATATAGTACATAAATATACAGTATATAGTATATAAATATATAGTATATTTACACTGTAAGAAGGACACCTTAAAATAGTGTAACCAGATTATTTGTAATATTTATAATAATACAGCTGTTCTTTAATCGAATTGCATGTTATGTGTAAGTAATATTAAGACAACTGCTGTAATAGCCCATGAACATTTCTTTGACCATAATAAATGGGCTGCTGTTAAAATGAACTATTTAAATGTTTATAAGACGAACCCTCACCAATGGCGTCTCTTCGTGGTCATACTTGCGGATGCTGTTCATGAACTGCAGGTGTCTGTTCTGTTCCTCTAAAGTAACCACTTCCTGTTCTTTGTCCTGTAGCTGCTGTTGAGCGTGAGCCAGCTCGTCCCTCAGCCACTGGTTCTCCTGACACAGCCTCCGCACCTGAGCTCGCAACTTCTGCTTCTCTGCCTCCAGTGACCCGAGGTGTGCCGACAGCGCCATCATCACCTGGAAGCATTAGACGGGGAAAATATACAAATTATACAGATATGGAAAAGCCTTTAGTTTCAGTGGAATACAGAGGAATGGTATCACAGACTTGACCTGCTCACCTGTGCCTCCCCTAAGCCCAGCTCAATCTTCTCCAGAGACTCCAGAATGATGCTGGTCTTCTCCTGCTCCAGGCTGCCGATCTCTCTGCTCGTCTGGCTCTGCAGTGTATCCTGCAGGCTGTCCAGCAGCGTGCGGTTCTCCCCGCGCAAGGCCTCCAGCCCGGCGATCACCTGCCGCGTGCTGCATAAGATCTCCTCCCCTGTCAACATGTCTGAAGTCCACTTCCTGAAGAGCAAACATGCATGACACGCATGACCTTAACGTGTATTCATTTACTTCAAACATGGCTCACATAGGCAGTGCATAAGCAGCACTGTCCCAGCTAACAGGGAACATTCTCAGAACATGTTCTCTAAATGTTCTTCTAACGTTCTCTAAAAGTTCTCTCAGTTATCAAAAAAGTTCTTGCAGTAACGTTATATCATAGATGACAAAAACGTTATTCTTAAGTTGTTAGTGGAATGTTTTAAAACCTTCCAAAAAAACTGTTATTAGAACTTTCAAAATAACGTTTTGAACAATTTTATTACTTAATGGACATGTTAGCGAAACGTTCTTGTAACTTAAATAGTTAGCTGGGACGAAGCCAAATAAACAAAGTAATGGGTATAAAAAGATGTCTTAGTGTAGAATAACAAAAACTGACCTTATTTCTCACTTAAAGCAGGAGTAAAACGCAAACGTTTTTGGGCTGTAGAGAAAGAGACAAGAGGAGATAAGTTTTACAAAACTTTGTGATTTTGAAAGTTTAATGTAATAAGAGTGAGTAAAGTAAAGCTTTTCCATCACCCCAACGGATTAACACAAGTCAACACGGACAGGTTGCTAGGTGAGAGTCAGTTTACAGGTAAAAGCACAGATCCCTCTGGGGAGGTAAGTAACCGAGCTAATGTTTACAACCGAGAGATGAGCTCATCAGACACAACATGTTTTTAACCTCAATTAATATCACTGAACCTGAGATTACTACAAAACAATAATAAATATACAAGGTTGCAGTTAGATATATTTAAAAGGTGGATTAAACGCCAGCTATTTGTTTGTGATATTTCTGCATTATAAATGTTACTGCTCCTCTGGTCTTGTGTTTGAATGGCATACCTCAATGACAACATGTGTATCATGTAACTGACTGCATATCTACTGAAGACCCAAATGCAAAACTTGCAGGAACAGTATCCAGCTCAGATCTGACTTTCAAACAAATAACTATGACCTGATTTCTGCAAGATCTCTACAATGCTTCATTTTCATACTGGCCACTTATAATCAAATGATCATCTCTGATAGTCTATTTCCACACACAAAACAGTATAATGTTGCCAAATTGTTGCATAAACATATAGTATGTCTGTTGTATATACTATATATAATATATAAGATGTATATACTATATATAATATATAAGATGTATATACACACACATATATATAAACATAGTGTATGTAACTATATAAATACCAATGTTCAGATAACATTTTGCAACAATCATGACAACAAAACAATAGAAAATACGTTAAATAAAAATGTAAAAGAAATATAACGGGAATATAAAAAGAATATAAATACATTTTGACTATCTAGCCAACCTGAACCATTTAATCGTTTATTTATTCATTGTTGAGTTACATTGTTTAGAAGACATGAAGATTATGCAGTTGCATGTAAAGAAAAAACAGTTTTATATGGACTAAATGAACAGCATGGAATATAATTACATGAAATGAAAACAATTCACAAACTTGCTCAACGGGCTTGGCTTGAAATACGCGTATCTGATAAACCTGCTTTTGCTACAAAAATAGTTGCAATAATGCAGAAATACAAACACTGACAGTCAAACGTAGGTAATAGTGTAACATTAAACCTAGTAAAGTAAAGCTGTTTATTAAGTCAGCTTATATAAAGGCAGTCAAGCTCTTATTTATTTACCTGCGGAAACACGTATAAATGACAGCCGACGCGTCCCACCGTCAGATCAGACACGATCCAGTAGAAAATAAAACGCAAATACTCCGTTAACTCACATCTTCATTTGTTGACTGCGGTGGGGATAAACGGGTCTAAAATAGTCAAGTAAAACCTCCATCCCGTCCATTCACCTGTTCTTGCGTCTCAGACGGTCTGTATTAACAGCGCTTACCTGATCCGGCAGCTCCCAGCATGCATCACGCTTCAGCTGTGACAGCTCTCAACTGCGCCAATACAAACACACTTCAGTATTAATGCTTAAACAACACGTATTAGTCTCATGAGTTAATGCTATAATCAACATTGACCCTATTAATACGGTTTTAAAATCAAGTGTTGCATTTATTTGTTTATTTATTTAAATCTAATGGGCTGTAAACATTCAAACATCTCATATTGTAACAGCCTAACTGCAAAGGTCTTTGTTCAGCTCAACCTTTGTTCAAAGCAATCATCTGTTTAAATGTATATTTATATTTATTCATGTAGAAGAACCTTCAATCCAGTACAAATGAGGACACATCACAAGCAAATCTACTGATTACATCACCAATGGAAATGGATGGGAGGAGTGTGTCTGTGACACCACATTGGCATGGATTCAATAAAGCCGCTTAGGGCGGGTTTGGGTGAGCGGGAGGGGGGGTGTTGTCTGGGTGTGTGTAAAGAAAGTTGCATTAGCATTGGCCCCATCAGACTGGCTTAACTTGATGATAGGAAACCACAGAGATCAGGAAAGCAGGGGATGATCTAGGAATCGTCTTCAGCTTAACATAGATTTATCACAGTCAAGACACACACATTTGAGAATGAGGTAAAGATGGAATTAGCATCCATGAGCAGGACAGAATACATCAAAAAAGGATTTACTGGTGCACTTTACTGCATGGAAAAACAAAAAACAAGGTGTGATTTGAGGAAAAAATTCCAGGGATATGGAAGAAGTGGGAGTGCAATGGAACAACTGTGGCTGGGCAGATATATGAGACTGGAGTGATTGATGGTTCAGCTGCTACAGACTGATGCCCAATAAGGGCAGCTTGGCTGGGCCAGTGCAGTGTTCTCAAACAGAGAGACCAAATCTTGCTCTTTTGAATGTGACAGGCTCCAAGTCAATAGAATAAATATATATATATTTATAAAACCGCTTAGGGGATGCAAAATGAAAATAAAAATTCATTATTAAAACAAACTACTAATTTACTGCTTTTTAACACTTACGTAGCTGTTGTTTTTTGAAGTGTTGGTGTGGGGTAGGATTAAGGGATGTACAATAAGGTCATGGAGAATAAGACATTAATATGCACATTACGAATACTAATAAACAGCCGATATGTGGGCTAATAGGCAACTTGTGTTACCATTGTTTTTACATTTATTTGAGCAGCTTTGGGCTAAGCAGACAGGTGGTTATGGTAAAGCGGTGCTAAGCACAGAGAATGCAATGAACATATCTGTGTAAAGCCCTCCAATGACCAGCACAGCTGTTAATATTAGCTGTTACGTTGCTTTCCAGGAGAAACTGTAGCAGCATATGTACAGAGTAGAGTCTATGGAAATGTATGGGTATATAAACTAAATGTATAGATGTTAGATGTAATGTTATACAGAGCCACCAAAATGTCAGTAAGTGGAGCTCCCTGATTTAAATACTCAATGACCTTTACACTGATGGTGAAAGGAGAGAGAGAACATACCTGGCACTTTATCACTGACCCACATGGCTCAAGTTTTCCATCAATGTTTATATAAACCCAGACTTACAGAACTGCACATATGCACTGGAAAACACCATATTTGGGCTTCATTCTTGCATTTGATTTGTGTGGTAACTGGTTATGAGTGTGATGATGGTGACTATGGTCTAAATTCTGAGGTCAGAGGTCATTGGACAGGCAGAGGATGGGATGGATGGAGGGACTCATAACTGAGTCAGTGCAATTCAATCTGGTGAGCTGGAACAGGAAAGAGACAACCTTGCGACGCAGCACTAAACATAGTGCCTGAAGCACAAGTAAGTGGATCGATGCTTTAATGGAGAATATTCCTATGCCAAGATTCCTGTCCATGGACTTTCGTACAAATCTCACTCGGAAATATTTCTTAATGATGCAATGGGGTGGAACAATGGTTTTAAAGGTTTGCAAATGCCATCAGTATTACAATTTGTGCAAAAAGTGACAAAATGGAAAGAAAATATTTGCTGAAGAAAGGGTCTAAATAATGTTATTTTGGGGTATAATGTTTTGGGTAACAGGAAGGAAAACATGGTAACAGGGTTGCCGAATATGGGACCCAGCTAAATATTACATTTTGGTAATTTAAAAAAACTAACAATTAATATTCCAACAACAACAATAGCATTTTTCAACAATAGCTTATCTGATTAATATTATAGTTATCTAATTATTTAATATCTCTAATGCTGTATTTTTCACAACAAAAGTATTGCATTTGTACCTCTAATATAAAAAATGTAAAAGTAATTACTCACCTCATGTATCCTATTTGTGAAAAGTGTCTAGAAATAACTAAAGGTTACACATTAGTATCAGTCACAAACCTTTATCATGTAGTCATGGGACACACATCTCACCTCCGCAACTTACATAACGTCTGTTGGGTAATAACGGTTTGTAACTCATGTCTCGTGTTACGTTTGCCTGGGTCTCATCGGTCTGCTAAGTTGGATGAGTTGGACCCCTTTAAAAAAGCTTTCAAAAAAGGAGACTCAATTTGTGTTTTGTCACATGTGTATTCGTTTAAAACTGTATGCGTCATCCTAAAATCCAACTGCTATCAGATGGCAGGAGGCCTTCATACACATTAAAAATATATATCTATATATCTTTAATACTATTATATTGAATAAAGGCTGTAGATATGTCAAAGTCAAGACTCAGTTAATCTAAACGTATGCATGTATATAGACGTGTGTCACTGCATGCAGGCTGTGCTACCCCCATTATTTTGCTAAAAGACATATGTGTGCTGTTATGAGATAAGGGGGTTTTTCTATGTATGGGGACCCCCACACTTCTTATGTGACTGTTCTTATTCTATGCTTGGCTTGTTATGCTGTTGGGGGCTTGGTTGCTAATTTTGGAGCAGACACCAGCTTGAGTTTTTTCCTCACCTCATTTAACCTTTTATTTTCCTTAATTTGTCCTTTTAAAACCCCCAAAATCTCCACAATAGTCCACAGACAGTAAACACGATTTAATGTTTGGTTTTATCAGCAAATTCACTACAATATGAGATTTATTGGTCTGTCTTTGTGCTGTTTCAGTAAACTAGCAAAGTGAAAAAAGTATGTTGAGATTGCATGAGTGAAAAACAGGCTCATGGAGGTCTGGCAGATAATCATGGAGAGCATAATGGCTAAAATGATTTGGTCATATTGGTGCAGATAGGCAGTGGGGTCTGAGTGCAACTATGAAACTGGACCCTGACTATTAATATAGTTTGGAGCAGGTGGGAGGGGCTGAGTCTGTCTGTACTGTAGACACACTTCCACAAACCCGTTCCCTTACTGTTTTTTCACACACATTCCTGAACATTCTGGCCCACCTGTCATGTGGCTGGTCAAGTGGTCTTGACGAATTTCCTGGGGTGGAACTACTAATGAACAAACAGATGCACACAGGAATATTACTTAATCTAGTGTTGAAAGAAATTGGTTGGTCAGGCCCACTTCTGGAAATCCAACATAGCAGAGTTTAGTTCCAACCTGCACACAAATAGTGCTGCTCGAATAGTTTATCTATATTAATATAATAGAAATAATTCCCTCTAAGATGAAAATTCTGCCATTGTTTGTTTATTTATTGACATTTATGTCATAGGCATGCTATAGTTATTTCAGAATTGTTTAAGTCACGCAAGTCTCATATGCACATTTATTTTCTCAGGCATGATTTTATTGGTAAAACTGATGTCTATTTACAGTTTGTACACTGCAGTAATTGGACACTATTTGGGTACAGCCTGTCCTCACCTGAGGGAACATGCACAGCCTGACAGCCTCTCACAAGCAAAGGTAGTTCTCTTATGCCAGGTACTTACAGAAGATGTATGCATTTATGTTTTACTATCAAAACAGCAAAAAAAAACATTTTGGTTTATCCATTGTCCACCACCACCACTACCACAAAAAATTACTCAGAAAAAAAACAGAACTCATTAAATTTGCACAGTTGGCTTGTTTGGGCTCTCTGCAGCTCAACAAAAACTCATTTTAAAATGTAATGTATTATCTATCATTATCAGTTAAAATAAACTTGTGTTTCAGCAGGGCTTTTCTGGAGTTTATGTCACAACCCTCTTTGCCTCTGAACATGGGAGGACATGCCACTGCCAAGGGGTGGAGACGGCTATCTCCCCATCTCGAGTGTTGTGATGTAGGTTCTTTCCTTTTACAACCTCTGAGGGAGTGCAGCCGTCCAATGAGGTTCAAGCATGCATGAAGCAAGCGACCAATGGGAGGAAGTCACTGAAGTATATAAACCAGATCTGACATTTTGCAAAGCTGGGCAACCCCTATATTGGCTTTGGTGAACAGGATCTGATCCCAAGGACTGTTACCTTTTCTCCTGCACAGGTAAATTCAACAATGGCTCAGGAATTAAAAATAAGAGTGGGAATATTTATGTGAAACATAAAAATATTTTGCATAAACTTAAAGGACTGCAGTTTTTAGTCAAAGTTTTTCCACATGCAAATTAATCAAATCTGATTGGTTTGACTGGAGACCTCAGGCACAGAATCTGGATTCTTCTGGAAATTTGATTCTGAAAATTGGAATAATAAAAATGCTCAGTTTCATATTTTTTAAGCCAAGGCTGCTTTGTTCATGGTAGGTCTGTTAAAAGATTGTTCTTTGCATTAATGCATTGGTGATCTAAGTAAAGATTTGCTGTTTATGGCATTAAAGCGCTGTGTATACAGAACTGACACCTGTTCTGCTACTTTGACACAAGGTCATGTCATCTGGAGAAATTTATAGAAGAACTTAAGTGACTGCTGTTTATTTTTAACGTCTGTTTCACGTACTGTTATTTGTTACAATTTTCAATAGTTAATTAAATGAAATTCCGCAAAAGCTGTTTGGCATGGATGTCATACCAACTATGGGGTGTGAATATATAAGCTCCTCCCCCAGCAGAAATTAGAGAGGTGAATGCGTTATCTGCTGTGACTGATGGGGTGGGTTTGGCAGCCATGCTAAAAATATGCATCAGACTGCAGATGATAGAAGCACGCAAGCCATGCAACCACCACTCCATGCTGAAATATGATGCGGTGGCTGAATCTAGCCACATATTTTGTTACTAAGAGACTGAGGTTTAATTGGGACACAAAACAGGGTGAATTATCCTTGTCTGCAACTGTTGGCAACTTCATCTTAAAACTGGTTTCATTTGTCCTAAAAAAAAACAAAATGGTGGCCTCAGTGTCTAAAACTTATCAATGTCAGCTATAATTTAGTTTATGCAGACTTTTCTAAGCCTCAAAAACATAATTTGTCAACTTACGTTGTTGTTTCGTTGTTGTTATCTGTTTGGGCAGATCAACGGAAAGGTGCAACCATGACTAAGAACTGCAACAACGATTACAAGATGAAGTTCTCCTTGGAGGAGGAGTACCCCGACCTTTCTCAGCACAACAACCACATGGCCAAGGTGCTGACTAAGGACATTTACAACAAACTCAGGGCCAAGTCAACTCCCAGCGGATTTACCTTGGATGACTGCATTCAGACCGGTGTGGACAACCCTGGTAGGCTGAGATCTACACTTTTGTTATAAGCCTTAGGATCTGTCAGATGCCATATGCAACATTTTCTTGTCCTACACATAACATATACATTTTATCTTAAGGCCACCCCTTCATCATGACTGTCGGCTGTGTGGCTGGTGATGAGGAATCCTATGAGGCCTTTAAGGAGATGTTTGACCCCATCATTTCCGACCGTCATGGTGGCTACAAGCCCACCGACAAGCACAAGACTGATCTGAACTGGGAGAACCTGAAGGTATGCAAACAGTTCATTAGAACAATAATAATGTAAATGTGAGTAAATGTTTTACATTTGTAATATATTATGTTTGATCTTTACCTATTTGCAGGGTGGTGATGACCTTGACCCCAACTACGTCCAGAGCAGCCGTGTGCGTACCGGCCGTAGCATCAAGGGATTCACGCTGCCCCCACACAACAGCCGTGGTGAGCGCAGAGCTGTGGAGAAGCTCTCCATTGAGGGTGAGTCTCAGAACTTCATTAATCTCCATTACAAAACTCCAGAGATCCAAAAATCACTGTTATGCTAATACAAAAAGCTTCCTCAAAGCAATACGCCTGGTCTTAGTAACGTCTGTGATCTTGTCACAGCTCTGAACAGCCTGGATGGTGAGTTTAAGGGCAAGTATTATCCTCTTGTTGCCATGACTGACAAGGAGCAGGAACAGCTCATCGCCGACCACTTCCTGTTTGACAAACCCGTGTCCCCACTGCTGTTGGCTGCCGGCATGGCCCGCGACTGGCCTGACGCAAGAGGCATCTGGCACAATGACAACAAGACCTTCCTTGTGTGGGTAAACGAGGAGGATCACCTGCGTGTCATTTCCATGCAGAAGGGTGGCAACATGAAGGAGGTCTTCAAGAGGTTCTGTGTTGGCCTGCAGAAGGTTCATTTTCATATTTCTTGTCATACCTTCACAACAAACAGAATCAACAGCAATCATGTGACAAGGTAAGCAAAGCAAGACTGAATTTTTACTGTGTTCTATTACAGATTGAGGATATCTTCAAGAAGCACAACCACGGATTCATGTGGAACGAGCATCTTGGTTTCATCCTGACCTGCCCCTCCAACTTGGGTACCGGCCTGCGCGGTGGTGTGCACGTCAAGCTGCCCAAACTCAGCACACACGCCAAATTCGAGGAGATCCTGACCAGACTGCGTCTACAAAAGCGTGGCACAGGTAACCTTGACATCATCCAACAAGTTTTAGGTGGCATTGAGGTTAATCTATGAAAAATATCAGCATAACACACAATGATCATCTCCGTTTCATCCAGGTGGTGTGGACACTGCTTCCGTCGGAGGCGTGTTCGACATCTCCAACGCTGACCGTCTGGGTTCCTCTGAGGTTCAGCAGGTGCAGCTGGTGGTTGATGGTGTGAAGCTCATGGTTGAAATGGAAAAGAAACTGGAGAAGGGAGAGTCCATCGATGGCATGATCCCCGCCCAGAAGTAAAGTGGCAAACAGCTCTTTTTTTATGTATTCTTATATGCAATCATATCATCTGACGAGCTCGCTCGCTTGACTTTTCCAAGAGACACTTCACTTTGCTCCCATTTTTCCTACTTCCTTTCTTTCCTGTCATCTTCTTTTTCCTTTTCCTTCCTGTTAACTTCCTGTTCCTTCTGTAACATCCTGGGATCAAACCTCCACATAGCTGGGAAACTCTGGCTATGTTGTATTCACCTAAACAATTTTGGTTGTACAAAGTTAATAAACAGCCCCATGTAACAATCACCCAGTGTATTGTGTCTCTCAATAATTTTATCCCCAGACACACACGAACTAAATAGATGAATTACACTATTGTAGGGAATTAATAAATTCAAACACACACACACACACATATTTACTTTGCAATTTAAATAGAGACATTCCTAAGACTTTATTGATTTATACACAGCTAATCCCTTACGAAAATTAAACCATGGAGTAAAAAGTAGCCATGTTTTTTTTTTGTTAATGGATTACCATTTGTATAACCACAGTTTTACCACAAATACAGTTAAAGGATTTTGGTAGCAAAAGTATGGTTCATCTGTGGGTTTTTTTTATTCATAGTAAGACCATGATTATTTTCATAAGGGATTATATATACTATAATCTAACCCTAACAGGTGGCTAAATTTTAACCAATAATTATGCAGTCCTCAGCTTTCTGCCATAAAATTAATTTCACATTAGGTGTACTTTAAAAAAACCATTAAGCACTTCAACAATATTGCCATTCAAACAACACAAAGCAGAAACAATACACACACACCACTGGATTTCAGACAAGTGTTGTATTTATCAGTCTTGCATTTTCTCAGATTGCACAGTTCAGACATTTTCTATTCTTGAAGTTGAGGAGTTACTATGTCAAAACAGAGATAAAGTCAACAGTCTGTTTGTGGCCATTTAGCAGAATCCATTTCCGCAAAGATTACAGAGGCTTCTTATGAGCGAAACACGTACAATAGCAAAACTAAGACAGCGTTGCGACTTCACTTGGCTTAACAGGTAAATTGCACCATTTGATGTGAGAACTGCTTTAAAACAGGTGAAATCGATCACTCGGCCCTAAAGTGCTACGGTTCAACCATGTAATATTGGGCCTGCTGAGATAAGTCAAGGATTAAAACAGGAGGCTCAGAAAAGCATACAACACCCACTCGACCTGCATCACTGGCAAATCAGGTAAAACAATCAACAGAGGGCAGATCGTTAAAAATGTGGAGAAAAAGTTGTCATCACGTTTTATTTCAAACAGCTCTGTGGCTCTACAGTCTATAATGTTGTGGCATTCACACCTGTTTCTGGGAATAAGGTTGTTTTTGAAACGAGGATAAATATGAAGATGACACATTCTTCTTGTAGATGCAATAGAAGAACATAAACCAAAAATCAGTTAAATAGCAGCAGTTCAAAGGAATGATGATGTACAGAATAAAGATGTTGTTGACCTAAAAATGTGTTAAAAACAACATGGCTAAGACACCAGGTGAAATCAGTGGTAAAAGACCTGGTGAGTTCCTTCAGTAGGGTTTTTGTGTGAGCAGATGGCCAGTGCTTGTCTGTGGGTCTGTGTTCCTGCCAGTCTTTATAGGCATAAAGGGGGCCGGAGTGGAGGCGGGGTTAGTTCATTTGAAGCTCCTCCCATCATTCAGTCCCATGTTCTTTTTGTCCCCGCCCTCCACCCCCTGTTGCCCTCAGAGTTCAAGTTCTTTGGACACTTTGGTGGCGATGTCTCGAAAGGCAAGCGGTGCCCCCCACAGGCGCTTAAATCGGACACCGCTGGTCTCGGTGGGGCCGTTGGGCAGCTGGCACACCTCAGCTTCAAAGGCAACGCGGGAGCCGGCGGCTCCGTGGGTGCAGGACAGGAGGAAGGGCCCGGCCTGGTGGACCTGGCAGCCGCAGCCCTGCGCCGCCTCCCGCAGAGCCAGCACCACCTCGGCCGGGTCCCGGGGGCTCCGCACCCTCACATCCCAGCCGCATCGGGGGGTCCGGGGCTCTGACGTTTTTTGATACCCAGATAGATAGCGACTGTGAAGAGAGGAGGAGGCAGGGGGAGATGAAATGATAAATGGGCGATGTGGTCGAATGAGTGGATAGGGGCAGGGGGTGGGGACAAGAGAGAAATATATTAGAAACCTGTATAAACAAAAACTTCAATGACATACAAATGTATTTTTTGCACAACTAACCACTGATGTTATTTAATTAAGTTTAATTACTTGCACTAATATCATCACTAATATCAATTAATGCACTAATATCTAATATTCAAATCCAATCCTGCAAGGCTACGGTCCTGCAGGGTTTTGCTCCAACCCTAATCAAACACACCTAAACGAGCTTATTAAAGACTTCAAGGCTGTCTAAAAATTAACAGGCAGGTGTGTTTGATTAAAGCTGAAACTGAACTCTGCAGTGGCCCTCCGGGACTGGAGCTGAATAGCCTGGTTTATATACTGTACTATAATATATTCTATAAACATTCTTGTACCATCAAATGAGATTTGATCTTTAAAGAGTCCAACAACATGATCTTTAAAGAGTAAATGGTCAGAGAAACGCTAATACTATTACCTTGCAGGAAACACTGGAGTTCTTCAGGATAATAAAACCAGTTAAATGTGAACATTATTTAATTCAGTGTGACTCTATTATTTAATGCATTTAATTGTTACTGCTGGCAAAGGGGGTCTTAATGATCTCAGGACATACAGCATTCATAATATAGTGCACATTCAAATACAGAAATGAAACAATTAAGTATTAATCAAGCAAATAGTTTTAAGAACTGAAAAATATCTTAGAACATTTTCAGCCTGTCATGCATGCATTACATATGCCTCATATACATTATCTGTATACGTAGGGTTAAATCTCAACCACTAGTAAAACTGTTGACCAATAACTAAACGAAAGCACGCTGCATGTCATTCAAACATCCATGTTTAAACAAACTGATATATGACTGTGACTTTCTATACGACTCATGCAATATCCAACCGTCGATGGATATTATATTGTGTTTAATGGTAAAAGTCAAGGGAAGGACAAATCTATATAGATCTATATGAACTCCACACATATCTATACTAGTTTTGATGCACAGTATACATCCACTGTTTTCTACAGAATCAGTCACATTCTGATCAGTCTGATCGGTCATGGTACACAGCACATGCTATAAATTACCTGTTGTTTTTACTTTTTGTAGTTGTATCTGTAGCTAAGGAGAAGTAACAAAGACATTTCAAGGGCCTTTAGTTAATGTAGAACCGCTGGAAGAATTTGCATACTGTATATTTTTTACTGAACAAATATTTATCTACTCAGAACATGTTTATGGTATTATAGTTCTTTTCACATCTACCTATTTTCTGTTTTCCTTCTGTTTGAGGTGTTTGCTTGTTTTTTGAAAATGGTCCACAAATGGAGACTGATGGATATCTTGTGTGACTTTCGTATGAAGACTGGAGTTTGTACTCTGTAAACACTCACCTTGTGACCGGAGATCTGCAGACTCTCTCAGGTTCGTCTGTGACCCTCAAGAAGAAGACAAAGGTTCATGTTAGAAATCGATCAGCCAATAAAGAGGAGATCAGAACTCTTTATCCCGCCCCCTCAGTCAAACAACCAATCGTAAGACAGAGCAACACAGACTTGCACTGTTACATTGACGTCACCTTTGGCAATCCACAAAAATAACCACAGACAAACAAAAGAAATGCAATGAATGCAATAAAAACTGACAACAGCTATAATTTTAGAGGCCTAAATTATGTAATTGTGTATCATATATTACTTGCACAACAAATCTTTTTGTTGTTGTTGTTGCACCACAAATTAAAAAAACATTCACAGATACATCCTTAAAACTTAACTAACCTAACTATCTAAATAAACTAGTTTCTCATGTGTCTGCTAATTTATGAGTTATTAATCCAGTATTCTACATGAAAAGTATTAGACGTTAGAACAACATTAACAGTTAATATTAATACAATGCAAAACAAAGAAACCACAATTCTGCTAGTTCATATATTTCCACATGAGGGCGCTACAGTTCAAGGCTGCTTGCATGAGTGATTGTGAAACTTTCCATTCACATGATGTAGCAAATGAGGCAGCCAATGGATTCCCTCTTAAAGAGACAGTACACAGCCATCTTCCTCAACTATTAGAACAAATACGGAGGATTTCTGTTGGGTGTATATAAACAATATCTGGACAGAAATTTCAAATTGTAAGCAGGGGAGGCAAATGAGCTTGGCCAGCAGTGAGAAGGATTTACCACACCAGGATAAAACACAGGTTACATCACTAATCTGGGTTTAAAGGGGATAGTGGAACACCCTGCTGTTCTGTCTTCAAATTTAGGTCCAGTTGAAATGGATTTAAAGAGGTTTATATGCATACAGAACATTTATTAATGGTGTGGAGTAGAGTTCTAGATCCACACTGAGGGCACACACTGTCTTGGGCCAAGCTAAGTGCCATTCATGAATCATTGAGAGGTGATGCAGGTGATATGGTTTAAAAGGCCCCTTGAGAACCAACCAAAAATAGAACGCTTGGATCTACTACTAAAAAATGTATCAGCAGCATTTAGTTCTGAATGAAAATCCTGTTAACATTTTCTCAGCCTCATGTCATTCAAAGCCTCTTTGACTTTCTGTTTTTTCTGGACAAACAAAAATGCACATTTTTAAAACATATATACAGCAAAATCGCATATCACAAAACGGTGGTCACTTGTGCACTACGCCATATACAGTTTTAGTGAATAGGGCATAAAAACAAATTGTGTACTTTTGAGGGTCCTGTGAGAACTTGGGAACCACCACTCTTCAGATTCAACAAAATATCCTGTTTTACTTATGTTTCACAGAAACAAAATCATACAGGTTTGGAATGACATAAGGATGCATAAATAATGATAGAATTTAGATTTTTTGGGTGAACTGTCTCTTTAAGCACTTCATAGTGCATATAGGCTCTTAGGACACTAGCTCATATGGTCCAACACCCCGTGCCAACAAAAAAACAGATGAGGTGAGAAAGTGAGTCATTTGACAGATGATAGACTGACTAACTAGACATGTGCCGGTATTCAGTTATGCGAAATACCGCAGTAATCAACATGCACGATTGTTATAATGGATACTAGGAAGAGAAACAAGATTTTAAGTGTAGTCTAGTGGAGTATTTTATTGGATATTGTGAAATATTGCAACAAAGTTAAACAAACAAAACAAAAATAGCTATTATCACTAAAAGTCTCATATAAATAATAATAATAAATTGTTACATTTCACTGATGAAGAATAATAAAACAAAAAAAGTCTAATACCGACACATGCCTAGGAGCGACAGATGGAAAACAGGCCACAAACAGGAAGAGAACTTACTAACTGTTTTTGATCCCTGTGGCACAGTGCAGCCCGAGATGGACTTGTTTGAGCTCTGGCGCTTAGACGGGTCAAGATTGACCCTGACAGTGGACGGGGAAGAAAATAAAGAGAGAGAAGTTTGGAAGCCAGAAAGGAGAGAAGGACAGGAAGATTCAGAGAAAAAGAAGATTGCAGCTGGTTGGTAAGGAAAAAAGGCAAAAAAACAAATAAAACAGAAACACAGAGCACCCAACAACAGCCAAGGCCAAGATATAGAGGAAAACAGGAAGTGCAGGAGTTTGAAGCTGTTGGTTAATAACAGAGGAAGCTTGAGGTTGTACATATGCAGAGTATGGACTTCATCCACTGGCTGTCACCCTACCTACATGCTGAATCTAATCACTGAGCTTCTTTTAAGACATGGAAGTGTTGCTTCCAATCTAATAAAAAGCATCTCTGTAAAGTATTTATTTTTGGCTTTCCGCCCAGAAAGGGACGTAAACAATTTCACTGAGGAGCAAAGAGCTCCATCAGCGTTCCTACGCACTACTGAACCCCTCAATTAAATTACTGACTCCAAACGTTTATCTAACTTCATTACCTTCACAGGACAATGGGCACCTAACCAAATGAAGGATGACTTTATTGGCTGATTTGCTCCAGGGGTGGAGCCTGTGTCATTCTGATTTCATGTGGCTAAACATTCTTAAACACTACAGTACATTCTTAGTTCTTAAAGAGGGATGCTTGAACAAACCAATAGTGTGGAACTTGCTCTGCACAAATGAATGATTTTAAAGTGATTTATTTGAATCTCTTTGCTGTCCTGAAGTTCTCTTTCATCTCTCACAAATGTATTCAGGCTAAAAAGACAACAAAGGGACATCTCTAACTCCTCCTACCTGCGGGTAAGTTTGGAGGTCAGCTTGGAGAACAGGTTGGTGGTTGCCCGGCTACGTGAGTGTGGCAGGGGGCTGGCTTCGTGGGAGAGGGTGGGGGAGGTTGGTGGCAGGTGGGTGGAAGGCCGGTGGTCCCGGAGCTGACCCCCGTGAAAGGTGCTGCGGATGGTGGAGCCCCTCGTCAAGCGAGAGCGCTCAGAAGAAGTGGAGCTGGAGGCTCCCGTCCCAGAGATACTGTGGGTAGATGGGGAGGCTGGACGTATTCGGTGTGACAAAGAGCTGGGAGGAGAAAAGGAGACAAAAAACAAAGGTTGGAACCAAATGTGCACTGTAGCAACTGCATAGCAATGTGCCTGCAAAAACTTTACCAACCGCATAGCAACACCCTGGTAACCATTCAGAAGACCCTAGAAACCACATAGCAATGTGCTAACAACCACTCAGCAACCACATAGCAACACCCTAGCAACCACCCAGAACACAGCATCACAGAACCATGGGCAAGACTCAGACACTGTCAATAGTCCATCTTGTTAGCAGCCTCAATGAAGGCTAACGTGGATAGATAAAACAAACTCCAACAGGAAACACAGTAACAACTCTGTGATGATATGGTTAGCGTGATATCAGATCGTGGTGTTTGGCGTGACAGCTGTAGCCGCGTTTAGTTGAGCATAATGTGAAGCAGGATGCTGAGTCACTCACTGTGGCATAAACTCTCATGTTGTGATCCATCCGAGACACAGACACTTAAGACAAATTAAAACTGAACCCTTAGTGGAAAAAAGCTTGTACACGACTGAACATCTGATTGCCTGACAGAGATATACAGGCAGAGAGAGAGAGAGAGAGAGAGACAGGAGGCATTTTGTGTATATTAATTTAGTCTACACAGACGTATTCAAACGGAAAACAAACCTACTTATTTTTCTAAGAAAAGTAAGAGTGACGTGCCCACACAAAACTCTTCTGAGTGTTTTTGAACGTCTTGCTATGCAGTTGCTAAGTTGTTCTGGATGGTTCCTAGGTAGTTACTCACTGGTTCTGGTTGAGTGCCAGGGAACTGCTACAGTATGTGGTTGCTAAAGTGTTCTGGATCAGTGCAAGGTGGTTACGGTAGTTACTAATCGAAAGATCCCATCCCCCCAAATCTCTATATTTTGGTACCTGGATAAAGCTCAAGTCACTCCTTTAATGTTAACATATGGGATTGTATCCATAATACACTATCCACCAGGTATTCATGAGCACCAGTAAGACTGATGCTTTATAGGCAAACAGCACTAATGTCTGCTGAGCTGGTTTTACGTCTCAGCTCTTGGCTGTCCTCTCCATTTCACCCAGTTCTGGCATTAATCTAACACATCTCACATGCTGCTTCTGTCAGCCTGAGGCCACTTTACTTAACGCTCTAAATAACTGATCTGATAAAGCTTACACACACACACACACACACACACACACACGTTACAAGGTTTCACACATGAGCTTTTCCTGGGTGGTTGCACTGAAGTCATTAATAGCCGTACAGGGCAGACAATTAGCCATAGGAAAGAAAAAACACAAATAAAATCAATTGTTTCCTCCAGACATCAATCAGATTAGCAGGAGAGCAAACTGAGACTTTTAATATCCTGTTCTTATATATTGCTCATGAGTTTTTTACATGTACAGTACAGTACACGTGCTTGAATGTGTTATGCCTGCAACCGTATATCCATCATGTCACTGTGGTGATGATGGACACGTGTACTGTACGGGATAAACTCAGGGGAGAGAGGCTGCTTAAGGTCAAGAAGGCTTTTGACCCACACAATCCATGTTTCTCTCTTTCTCTCTCTCTCTCTAAGTCACATGACACCCAGTCTTTGATCGCCCACAGAGAGGGGGAAGGAGAGACAGGAAGAGAAGTGCAGTCTGGGAAACAGGATGAAAGAGAAGAGGGTGATAGAAGGACAGAAGAGCAGACACCATCTGCCACAGCTGAAACACAACACAGCAAATCCATCTCCATACAGAAGCACACAGGAAATATCTCCTAAGCTTCAGCAAGTCAGACATTTTTGGCTCTGTGGATCTTAAGAAAATAAACTTTCCTACAATTTAACAAGTTGAGGTGAGGTGTCAAACAGGTCATATTCATATACAACACAGGAGAACTCTGTCCCATATTTGAAACAAACATCTTAAACATTTTCACCACAATGTCATTTCCATCTCAGGTCAAATTCTGAACCTCTTTGTTTTAGCTGTAATAAAAATCACTGTGACATAACATCTATTCATTTAGCAGACGCTTTTATCCAAAGCGACTTACAGTAAATTCAAGGTATACATTTTAATCAGTACTTGTGTTCCCTGGGATCAAACCCACAACCTTTGCGCTGCTAACGCAATGCTCTACCAGTTGAGCTACAGGAACACCTTGACAGTGCTTGTAAATACATACAACTTTATTTAGCTTGTTTACTAATAACAAATTTTAATAACGTACCAAAACAAAAACAGACAAACAGACAAACACACACAAAGACATATACGCAGAGTTACAGACACACACACCTGTAACTCTGTAAACGCAGAGTTACAGACACACACACCTGTTCTCTTTGCCGTTCTGCAGTAGGGAGTGTCTGTCGGTGCTGGTGCGGTCTGTACACACATAAGTGTTTCTGCGAGTCATGGCATTGGCAGGGATGTTGTTCTTAAGAAAGAAACAGGAAGCAGGAAATGAGAACAACACATCTGAACACTGACATATTGTCCATTTTTTGGCTTTTTTGATGCATGTCCTCAGAAATTAAAAGGTTGTGCATTTTGTTAATTAGTTTTTATCTGGTTTTCACGTATAACAAATCGCTACCATAGAATTATAAGGTTCTACGGTCTGCGTTTTGACCAGTTTTGAGATATTGAGGTTTAAAGTTTTTGCATTGCATTGTAAATACCAAAACTGAACTTTTTTGTTTTTCAAACTACACATCCAAAATGCATTTTTTAAAATAAAACACCTTTAATAGTGTCAAAAAGTTATATTAGAGTAAGAATATGTCTATAACTCAATTTTGACAAAAATGTCAGATAGAACGTTATAATTCTAAGGTAAAGAAATATCCAAACATCCCTATAGTTTTTTCTTGTTTTAAGTATTAGGCATTTTGTTAGATTTAAAAAATATATTTGTCAACAGGATTCAAAAAGATACTAAATTCAAAATACTGTTTGAATACAAGTCTTATGCAATTTTGCTGCAGTACATTTTTGTCCCATGAAACATTCAGAGAAAAAGCTGTTTGTGCACTAAGGGGACGTCACTAATGACCCTGTGACTATTGAATGCCGATTCAGACGATCTAAACACGGTCATTATGTCCCGGGGGAAAGTTGTTGTCACTGGTGTGTTTGGTGTCTGGAAAGTTATGCAACATTTTAATGAACGCCACTGATGTTTTCATACATCAACTCCAACATGATTTTTCTGTGCGTGGTTACCGTGGTTACATTGATGTCCTTGCGGCGGTCTGGGATCTCGGCCTTGTTGGGGTTGTTGGCTGCACTGACCATCGGGCTGGAGGGAGGGATGCTGCGACTGCCCACCACACTGCAGCTGGCCTTCCGCGAGGGCAGGCGCTCCTCCTTCAGGTCCCCCTCACCTGTGCTGGTGGGGCTGCGCTTGGGCTGAGTGACTGGCCCCGACGGCCCACCTGACAAACATATAATGATGGCTGGATTAAGACGGTATGTGCAGTAAGACATACAGATGAGAAGCTTTAAAAACATCTTCAACCTCTTTTATGCCATAACTTTAAATATTTTATATATTTCCTTATAGTTAAAAGCTACAATTGTTATTCAGTGTGTGCGTGTGTGTGTGTAAATACCCTGTATCATAACTGTCCATTAAAATGAATTCCAAAAATGTTATTATTAATATTAATGTTCATATTAGCAATATAATTTTAATTGTTACTATTAAAAAAATAATTGTACTATTTTTCTACAATATAATTATCAATATAGACAAACAATAATGGTTGGGGCCCCAGTTGAGGAGCCCAGATCTGGTCATTTAAAGGAAGTGTTCAGAGACTCACAGAAGTCACTGTGTCTCCTCTGGCGTTGGTACGTGGAGGTGCTGCGTTGCGGTTTACTGTGTGTGGAGGCAGAGGTGGAGCTGGACGAGGGGGTGGAGGAGTGTTTGCTGGTGCCGTTTGTGATGGGGCTGGGTCGAACCCGTGCCAGAGACAGAGTGCTGCTCGACCGGGACTCCGCACCATCCTGTGCAGAAGATCAGATGTTATACACTTATAAGATAATATTCAGACTGTTCTCAGGTCAGTGGCGTCCTTGTCTCACCTCATTTTTGCGGCCTAGCAGCAGGTATGTGGCAAATATCTCGTTGTACTTCTGTGTGGTCAGCGCGTCTTTGATCTCATCACGTGAGTAACCCAATCCTACCATTACATCTGGACAGAAAGAGGCAACAATGATTTGAATGAATCAGATACAGTAATATATATATATGTGTGTGTGTATATGTGTATTATAATAATTCTCAACAATTCACTCTCAATAACCATTTCATTTAATTTTTGCTGTTGCGCCAATATGTTGGAAACAAGTCTGTGAAACTACAGAACATCAACCAAAGAATCAAATAAACTGACTGGGTCAAAGGTCATGTTAAGGGTTGTACAGGAAAGAGCTCTCACCTATACGGCTGGTGTCATTATAGTCCTCCACAGGCTCTACATGTGGCTTCAGTTCATCCCCTTCGTACCCAATATTCATCCATTTATCTTTCATGATTTGCTGAAAGAGAGCAACAGACAGTCAGGCCAAACGCTGATGATAAGAAGCGCGTTTGACTGCAGGCTGCAGTTCGTCCTCCTCACCTCCAGGGTGCAGCGCTTGGTGGGGTTGAGTACGAGGAACCTACGCAAGATGCCTTCACAGTCGGTGGACATGTAGAACGGCACGCGGTATTTTCCTCTCAACACTCGCTCACGCAGTTCCTGAGGGAACAACAGACTTCTGTTCAACACCTGATGTGGTTGTGAACCAGTCACCCATCCCATCACCACCACAGCACAGAGGAACAATCAGAGCTCACTTGACCCACTTGACCTTCTAAGCATTACATGAAACGGCGACTGTGTAAATAACATCTAAATAACATCTAACTCAGTGGTTCTCAATCACTTTCACTTCAGGCACAAGATTTTACCGTGAACATTAAGCGGTGACTCAACACAAGAGGTGTTAACTGCAACTAACTGTTAACTAACAAAACTAAATAAAAATGTCCTTGAAATTAATTGTTTCTGAATTAGTTTTTATCTCTTGAATTTTGATTGTTTTCTGCTTATGGCAGCCCATAACTCAACGTGCAAAACAAAGCCAAGCACCAAAATTCCACCAAAACAACGATTTTGACTTTTTATTACTAGAGTTTTATATACTGTAAGAGTGATTTACCTTGAGGTTCTGGCCATCAAAGGGCAGAGATCCGCTGACCAGTGTGTACAGTATGACCCCTAGACTCCAGATGTCCACCTCAGGCCCATCGTACTTCTTTCCTTGGAAAAGTTCTGGAGCAGCATAAGGTGGACTCCCGCAGAACGTGTCCAGCTTACTGCCCAACGTAAATTCATTACTGAAGCCAAAGTCAGCAATCTTGATGTTGGAATCTGCATCGAGCAGAAGGTTCTCAGCCTGAGCGAGAGAAAACAATCAGGAAATGAGCAAAACTGTATGAGGTTTTGGTGATTTTTTTTAAAGGAACCAGAATGTGTTATTGTAAAGCCTCCACTCTTCTATGAAGGTTCCAAATGCAATAAAAGATATAAATCATGAGAAAGAACTTTAACCTTCAGGTCTCTGTGAACGATGTTCTTCTGATGACAGTAATAAACTGCAGACACAATCTGAAACAATGACATGCAGAGAATCTTTGTTACCAAATGACAGAAAGATACAAAAAACTCATAATCTCTACACTCAACATTCACAATGTCTTTAATTTCACAAGGATTAAACTTCTTTATAAACTTGAAAACAGTATTTGTTCTTGTTCTACTAC
>JAZGTK010000164.1:0-103000 GCA_036877625.1 Ambastaia sidthimunki
TATTATTATTTCTTTTGTTTTATATATATATATATATATATATATATATATATTAACAAGATATATTACTATATATATATTAACAAGAGAAATAATAACAAATCCTAGTCAGTAGTAATCCTGTAAGTATGTATCTATGTATATATGTATGTGCATATATTTATTTATTTATTATAATATATGATTATCTTTCATTGTTACCTAACAAAACAAAATATTAATAATATAATAAATCCAGAGTTCTGTAATCCGTCAGATACAGTGCAGAAAAACAAGTTTGGAAGGTTACACAATAACCCCATGTGACCATTAGGTTGTGCAGTGTCATTTTCCAGTGGCTGATCAGATCACTCTCATTGTGCCCGGTCATCTTTTTTTTCTCTTTCAGAGAGGAATGATCAGACAGAGCAGGAGGAAAGGAGAGAGATCAAACAGAGGCTTAACAGAAAGGTAAACAATCTCTATATTCAAGTCACTGTCTGTAATGACAAAAGTCACTGACTGTAATGAAGCTGGTTGATGTAGGTTTGTAAAATGATGTTTTGGACAACAGTACAAATAAAACACAATTGAAAGTGAATTAAGATGCACCTTTTAGAAATAAGATTGTGTTTTTAATACATGTTGATAACACATTACTGATATATACTGATATAACACTGTTACTAATATGTCCACATACTGGGTGAAAATTGAAATGACTGAGGATGCATTGCTTAAAAAGAAGATTTTATTTTTGCTAAACCTAAAGGTTTATCTAGGTGCAGCTTACTGTTGGACACATACTAAGTCAGACACATTAATGTATTCATAATGTATTATGGACATAATGTATTATAATGTATTATTTCATTGGTGACAATTTCTGTCACCAATGAAATCAGTGTTTTTTCTTTGGTCCCACCCTATAACTCATCCCAGGTTTCTAGAAGCTAATTTGGGGTTTCAACCCACTTGGTCCCCAAGGTGATATATTTAAAGACTTTTGAAACACGTTGTTTAAGCTGGTTAATTGAAATGACATTTCCTACTGTGGTTGAATTTTTATCTGAATTTTATTTAATAAACCCATTATCAGCCAAGGTCTTTACTCCATTATATACTGGAAAGAGTGCCTGGTTGTGTGATTGTGTTTATTAAACAAGGACATATTTGGTTTGTGCTTTCATTCTTTGATTCCAAGAACTCTCATACAAAACAGAATGAAACTCTTGATGTCAAATGAGGAGAAAGCACTACTCGCAATAAAAATCACTGCTAGCATTAAACAGCATTAGACATATTCTCATAAGATAACAGGTTCACATTTGCCACCCTGTTAAAACGTTGCTGTTTAACTTACAGCTCAACCAGAGGCCAACAGTCGATGAACTGAGGGAAAGAAAGATCCTCATCCGCTTCAGTGACTATGTTGAGGTTGCTAAAGCCCAGGATTATGACAGGAGAGCTGACAAACCCTGGACAAGACTGTCTGCAGCTGACAAGGTATGTAAAAGAACGCCGACGTCAGCAAGTCTTCAGTCTTTGGTTAGTCTTCAACTCAGTAAGACATCACAGAGAGGATTTTCAGCCCATTCACAGTCTTTACATTTATAAAGAATATTAAAAAAGAAATGTGTCAGTTGTTTATATGCTTTTTAGATTCAAATAGCCCGTCTCCATCATTCTGTTTACTCATTAGGGAGAGCCCCAGGTTCACTCTCAACAGACCGTGTTGCTCTAGGAGCCTTAAAGTGACTTTTTGTTTTACAGGCAGCCATCCGCAAAGAGCTCAATGAGTTCAAAAGCACTGAAATGGAGGTACATGCTTCAAGCAAGCACCTAACGAGGTCAGTGTGCCCGTGCAGTCCTCTCTCACACATGTGTCTCTGCTATTATTAGATCAACAAAATCCACAATACCAAAGATACACAGCATGGTCAGAAATGACTGGGGTCTCATTACCACATATTTGAGATGGTTTTGTGCATAACAGGTTGTTTTGTTAATTACGATGACACTAGTGGCTTTTAAAGATTTTATTTAGCTTGTTCTTACTAAAAATGATTATAATCAAGCCTTGTTTAAACACATCACAGTCATGTTTAAGAAGGATATGTTTGTCTTTTCTTAACCAGGTTTCACAGGCCCTAAGAGAGGGTTTTCTTCTGTGAAGAAAATACTGAATGTGACATCTGTGTTGAAATCCTGGAGGTGCCTCTTCTAAAGCCACGGCATTGCCGGTCATGGCATTTCCTTATTCTTCCAGCACCCTGAGCCAAATGGGGTTTGGGTGGGCTGGAGGCTGCGTCTCCACCACAGGCAGCTGCAGGCAGAAACCTGCGGCTACATTCAACATGACGCTGATGGAGTCGAGCAGCTGAGGATCTGAGTTTTGATGTTTTTAAAATGGACTGCATTTCAATGACTGCTCTGAAATGATGAATTAGTTCTGGATCAATGTTTGTGTTCATGTAACCAGCTATACCCTGAAAACCTCAAAAAAAGAGAAAAAAGCTATAAAAAAATACAGTAAAAAGAAAAAACCTTCAGGGTTACTGAGCCTGCTATAAATGAGTTTCATATTTACTGTACAAAAGTCAGTTTGAACAGGGTTGTTCATGTCATCACTTGGAAATCTTTGTAAGCACTACTTGTCATTAAAATATAAATCTTTTTTTAAATATTTCCTGTTTTGTTTTTAATACACTACGATTAGAAGATTAAGCTTTCAGTTCAGAAATATGGCGACAACGGAAAGACTGAATGTTTAGAATGTTTATTTTCAATTGTCAGTTGTCCAACATAAAAAACAGGGACAACACTGCAGTGTCAGAATATTTTTCACAAACATTACATCCCACATAACTTAATATGTTTCGCCTATAGTGCTGACATGAATGAAAACATTTAAATCACACAATAATATTATAAGATGCAAAAATGTTTAGTACGTGCTGCTGCTAAAACTTTTTACACATAAATCTGAAGGTGCTGATTTGAAGGTAACAATTCACAAAAAAAAACATTTTTACCTTTTATAACATTTATTTACTTTAGAGAAAATGGCTGTTCAAATTAAAATCACATTGTAAAGGGTCTAAAAATCATGTACAGCAAACCACTTTTATAAGGTGTCTGGAATAAACCTTAAGTACTAAGTAATATTCAACATTTTAAAACAACATAACATTTGTAATACTCAAGCATAAAACATGTTTTAAGAACACCCCAAATATAGCAGTTCACATATAGCAGTTTTTTTTCTCAGATCAGAATCTAGATGCATCTGGGAGAAACAAGCTTTGCAGTCCTCTTCTCACACTGAGCAGCTCCTCTTCTCGCTACAGAAAAGACACAGAGTTGAACTCAATCCTGCTAAACGTTATTCTTGATTAAAAACGTCCCACTTGTGTGTTCAGATACAGATTTAATTTCCTCACCATTTCTTTGAAGAAGCCTTCTTGAACTGATTTCAAGTTTTTCTTCATTAAAGACATCTGGAACATAAAGCACATAGTTAAAAATCAATTGAGATGAGATGTAAACAGTTCTGGATCTCTTGATGTTCTGACCAATCAGCTTCTGAATCGACTGAGTCAATTATTATGACACAATCAGCAATTTCTGTTTTAACATAACTCTGAGGTCTTCAACAAGGTCCACAGACATGTAAAGTTTGGCTCACACATTAACCAGCTAATCAAGATCTTTGGGACTGCTAGAAACATCCAGACAGATGTGTTGGAGTAGGTTGAAGCTAAATTTGCAGGTCTGTGCACATCACATTGTGAGGGAGAACAGATATGGTATTGCTTTAAATCAATCACAGTGACAGTAAAGCAAAGAGCTTACATATACAGTAAAACAAAATAAATACTAGGCTCAGTAAAAATGGTATCAGCTGTATAAATCCACATGATCCCACTAAATTAATATAAATCCTCACCTCAGTGGAGAATACTTGTTCCTCGTACTCCAGGCTATTACACATGTCAGTCTGAATTGTGCTTTGCAAATGCTGTAGTCTGAGAAAGAGGAAAAAAAAGAACAGGAGTGTGCAGACCAAGCACACAAGCTACAAATCCAATACAGAAACCCACAGACCTTTTCATAGTGATCTATAAACCTTTTGAACACATCATATGACATGTTTAGAGCAGTTATGAAGGGCCATTCAGTTCCATTACCATTAGATCTGGGCTATCTATGGGATTCATGCATTGAATGTTCAGAAGTGGTTATATTCTCACCTCCTGCCCCCTTTTTCTTTGTATGTGTGAAAAGCTAAAGTCTGCTTCTTCCAGTGTGTCTGTCAATAAAGTGTGAATAAATGTAATGCAAATATGCATAATGCAAAAATGTTTATGCAAATATACATACAGTATGCGATTTATAAAGAACACTTATTACCGTCAGTTCCTCCTCCATGCTCCTCAGAGCAAAGTCATCCTGCTCTAGGTTTTTTATTTCACTCAAAAGAACTTGTTTCACTTTCTCCAGCTTCTGAGAACTGTGTAGAAGAGACAGAAAGCAGAAGAGGTGAAGATCAGAGCTGTTAAAGAGCAGAGACTTCTCCTTCTTACCAAGGTTGATGAGCTCCATATGTCTGACCTGTACTGGTGTACTTGGACACCAACAGAGAAGATATGCTGCTGAAATGTTTTTAAGGACTGCCTGGTATAAACATCCACTTTCCTAGAGCGATTCTGACAAGCACACAAGACAAGTTAGTAGAAAATCCAAAAGTGACGCTAGGCTAACAAACACTGAATCATTGGAGATTGTTGGAGATCAGCAGCAGTGTTGCAGGCAAGAAAGTGAATACTCAGATGTTTGACCGTTAATTGACCCGTGATTTTTCAGTCAGTTGTTTTAAACAAGCACCTTGATTTTCCTCTTCAGCTCTGAGCTGAACTGATGGCTGATAAAGTCCACCTCCTGAGTAGGCTGGGTCAGCTCTGTATCTGTCTCCATAATAATCTGCTTGCATTTAGTCTTCATATAACATGACACTGTCTCCACATCTTCAGCTGCAGCCAACACACAAATGCATACAGATGAGTTCCACATTTCAGCACAATTAAAGCATACTTATTTAAAGCTGCAAACCATCATTTTTGCTTTTCTATCGCCATCTCTGTTTGAAACATAAAATTGCAATGTACTTGGTGTTATTTTCTTAATGTGGATGACAAGCTTGGGTTTTGCAGCTTTAAGAGTGAGAATTTAAGTACTTCTGAACTTTGAATCAGTTTTGTATGTGATTTCAACTTAAATGTACAATTATCAATAGCTTGTTCATATTAATTTAGGGCCCTTAAACTCTTTCCCCTTCAAGTCTCTTATTACTGGATACAGGTGTTTCTCTGGCTTTTTTATTTTGGCATTTCTGATAGCTTTTCTTTCTTCTTCCATCATCTGCAACCATCTCCTCTTCTTCCTCTGAGCTGCTCTCATTCTTTACCAGCTGTTTAACATTGAGACCTGTGGCAGAGCAACAGAAAGGTATTCACAGATTCAAACTGTATTCTCACTCTTTTACTCATTTCCAGTGACAAATGGTTTAGAACTGGGTCTTAATCGGTGTTCAGGAAACTGGCTCATGCAGTTGGTGAGATTCTAGTTAGACATGATCACTGGAAACCTAAACCTTCAGCAATATGTTGTATGTTACATATGACATACTCGCCAAATTAAATCTAACTCAGATTTTATATTATAAATTTGAATTGGGATTAAATTTATAAAGAAACTTTTTCATTGAAACTAACACAGTTTCTAAACCAGGCATGTTGTGATAAAACATAAATTACAAGCAATAAACTACATTTTCTTCATATTATATGGAGACATAATAATCTCCATAATAATCAGTTTTCACCCTGATTATTCCCGGCTGCATCCGGTGATGAGACACTTTGGCTACAAATGATTGTAAACTGTTGACCTGTTGCAATGTGCCAAGTTAGGATTAGATGTAATGTTGTGTTTAGCATAGATAAATACCATTATTAGGAAGCTTGTGTTTATCATTAGTCTTAAACAGCTTTCTTGGCTTCATCTTCATCGCTAGCTGAGACGGAGAAGGAGGCTTGTTTTCTTTGTCTTCCTCACTGTCATCTTCTCTCTCTGATAGACTAGTTGAGCTGGGGGGCTTGTAGGTGGTTGTTGGACCTAGAGAATTATTGAAAAAGAATCATTATTTCTGTAAATCCTAACAAATTAAATATAAAAATCATACAAATTAAGAATCTCTTCACCTGACTTAAATTCTTGTCTCTCATTCTTAATTCTTTGATGGCATGCTGGTGTTTTCTATTAAACACAGCACAAAGTAGCAGCTGCTTACTAAAATGTACTTTTATCAACATGTGTGGTCATTAATAAATGAAACTTTTATACCTCCAGCTGAGTGGAGATCACAACCATGTTCCTCACAGACATGTGAGAAGATTGACTCATTGTCAGAGAAATGCCTGATCTCCTGTCAAAAGATGCTGGACTGGTTCTATTCATGGCAACTCCCTGCTCTTGTTGGAGGTCTGGTGATATGGGTGGGGAGGACAGAGTGCATTTCTCCCTGCCTGTGGGGCTGATGAGGGGCTGAGATGGGGTCACTGGTGAGTGGACCGGGCTCAGCGGAACCTGATGAAATTCAATAGAGAAGTGAGATCTGGCTTGGGATAAACTTGCGTTATGTTACTGTTATATTTCAGTTAATCTAAACCCAAAGGTAATGACAAGATGTGTAGAACCATACTATACTCCCTATTACCTATACTCTATACTATCTATAATCTATTAAACAATAAGAAACTTTTGCTACAGAAGGACTGAATATAATCAAATCATATACTGGCATTGGGTGGTATTTGTATCCCCAAACACATAAAAGCATAAATGTGGTCAAATGGTGGACTATATGTGTAGAACTACATTTTCATTTGAACATTGGTTGGCTGGTCATGTGAATCTCCATCTCATGTGTTAACATAATTTCAAACACATTATTCAAAACCACAGTAAACTGTGAAAACAGTTTCACAAACATTTCATGTTTTAACATGAAAAACATTACAAAGTGTATCTTTAAGGGTTAAGTGTCCATGTACATTTTGGAGCCACCGTATAATCAAAACCATTCATGAAATTAATTTTAAAAGCTGCAGAAATCTACCCCATAAGTACTTATTCTTTCTGTTGATGTAAATTTAAAACCTGTCTATAGTTATGTTCTGTTTACCTGAGCAGGTGATTTCTGATTAGAGTTTCTGGAGGCTGTGGAAACAGGTGTTGTAATGGAGAGAGAGGGAGTTTTTACAGCAACTTGAATCCCTGCTCTCTTACACAGGGAGGAAGCTTCAATGACTCTGACTGGGCTGAGTGGCTCTAGTGGAGGCGAGTCAGGCTCAATTGGAGAGATAGACAAGGACCGAAGGGGTGTGGTATGGGCTCTCAGCTTTGTTGCTTGTTTTTCATTCGCTAGAGAGAAATAAAGAAAAATGTTTGTTGTCTGTGTACATGTGCTCTGATTTTGCTGATACCTACTTTACTGTAACTAAATTCTTACATCTCATCTTCTCAATGGGGGGAGGCGAGACAAGTGTGGATGATAATCGTGCAGTCCAGGGCTCTTTTTGTCCTCTGGCTGACCCCTGAGCAGAAAACGTCTTCTTCACTGTGATGTGCTCAGGACTACAATCCTTTTTGCCCGCATCTTTTGTCTGATTCTGTACAATGGTTTTATCTGACTTTTTCTTTTCACTTATCTCGCTGTGTCCTTTGGCTGTGTCTAAAAAGCTCGTTTCTCTCTTTTGTCCTCGTCCTGTGGTTTGAGCTGGGATGGTCTGATGAGGCTTCGCTGGATACCCCAGTGCCTTTTTCTATTTACAGAAGCGAGACACAGAGCTCATCATTAGCCTGTCTTGACATGGACTCTAGAATAAAGAAATCTATGACCAAGACAATGAAATGAACAGAGTGTGACAACATGCCTTAGGCGGTGGTGGCTTTTCGCTCTCTGATTGGTTAGACTGGCTGTCTGAGTCAGACAGCTCTTTGTAGGTTTTGGTTAAGGCTGCAGCTCTCTGAGGTCTTCCTGTGGGTTTCACATTTTTGAGGCGTTGCTGCTGTTTATCTTCTTTCTGTTCAGACACTTTCTTTTGTCTCTTCTGTCATTTACCCAGTAAAGCAGAAAAATGAATAATCAATATCAGTCAATGCAGGAACGCATAACACTACTGATCCAAAAAGTAATAAGCTGATTTAAAAGGGCCTTGATATGAAAAACAGGATTGACTTTGAAGATATACACTATACACACATAACACATTCACACAAAACTAATGAAGAAGTTTAAAATCTCATTCAAAATGAGATTAAATTTACATGCAAAGGTCTTATAGGTGCAGTGATAAAACAGCTGGGGGTTAAAGGGTCAAAGAGAAAGCGGAAATGGTCATGTACAATTATGACTGTTTCTAAAATAAGACATCCTTAATGAAATCTCCAGGCCTCACCTTTGGCTTGACTTGCTCCTTCACTGGCTTTGGTGAAGATAAAGGTGTATGTGGAGATTTAACTAAACCAGAAAATAAAACAGATTATCTACTGCAAGAATGTATGAAAGAAGTAGAAAGAGAGTATCAATTCAACATGTAGTCTATTAAAAATGCATCCATCCTGATGACCAGAAATCTATTGAAACAACTAGAAACTGATTATGATATTGTGTAGCATACATGAATTGTTAGCTGGTGGGATGGTAGGTTTAACTGGTTGCCTGCTGTAGTCTGCTACTTTTGGCTTGGGCTTCCTGTTGGCCGAGTTTAGCCAGCTAATCTCTGTCATATTTTCTGTACTTTCTGTATCTGTATCACTAAACAGATTTTTCTTCACATTTCTATTAGCAGCCTAGAATTTAACACACACAAAAATAAAGTGTTATTGTTGTTGTCAATGAAACAATTTTATCTTTTATCTTTTGAGTAAGTGGCAGCTCACAAATAATTCAGGGAATGTCAAACCTTTGACGGCTGAGGTCTCACAACAGACTTGGAGCAAGTCAAAGAATTATTTATTGCACTAAAAGAGGAAAAACAAATACTATGCATTATTATACATTATATTTGATTAAATAGTAACAAACACGCTTGGTCAAACAGGGTTTCTGGAGAAATCGTCATTACTCTACTTTACTGTTCATTCCACTAGAGGGGGCTGTTTAATCACGACAGTATTTAAACAGTATTACCTGCTGTCCACTCTGGATGTCTCAGAGGATTTCACATTTTGTTTCTAAAACGGAAATATTAATGACAGTTATTCATATCAGTACATTTTTTAATATGACTGAATACCTTACATAATTAGTGTCCTTACCACCCTGATTTGTGGTGTGTCCTCTTTAAAAGCATAAACATCGCTGAGGAAACCAAAGACAAAATTGAAAATTTCTAACATTAATATAAAAGGTTTTTTTTAACATCACCTATCTAAAGGGTCTGAAATCAGTAAGATGCATTACTCAAGTTCCTGAAATGGCTTCCTGGGTTGATTCTGTGTTTTGATCAACCCTGCATTCTTGGCTGTGGTTTTCTCCTGTAATATGACAGGCATAAAACAATCTTTATATGGCACTAAATTAGTCAATTATGAGCTCTATTGTCCAGATGACTTACAGTAGAGACTGGACACCAGCTCTTATATCTGAAAGTAAGAAGAACAGAGTCAGGAGTGACATCATGTAAGAACAGAGTAAATGTGTGGCTCAATGAATGATCTGTCACCTGTTTGCAGGTGTGATTTTGAACCCGGCCTCAGGCACAGGGTTTGCTGCTTTGGTACTTTTCTTGTAATGGCTGGATATCATCTTCACCATACTGTCTGTTGTGTGTGCCATCTACAGCATTAACAACAAAGAGTTTATTATTTTAATTTATAGACAGGACAGTAGAAAAAGAACAGGACATCATGTGAAGAGAGAGATGACAGGTCTTGAAACTGTGTAAATCATACCAGTAGCACCTCCACTAAACAGAGCCACAGGTCTGACAACATACTAAACGTTGTTTAACATTTAATACTTGCCTAACATTGTGTTCTCTGCATAGAAAAAGTCTGAGAACATCTACTCTAATAAAGAGTCTTACATTCTGTTTGTTTGCTTCTGTTGTGTTTGTGTTGTCTTGAACTCTCTTGCTCTGCTGTGCAGGTCTTGAGGCTGTGGGTCTTCCAGACACCTTCACTTTCACTTTCCCCTGAGCTGCAGCAGTGGGGTCCAGTGAGGAGCCTTTCTGCTCGGAGACTCTCTGGGCCGTGTGGCCATCTGGACCATGCTGTTCCCTCAGCACCTCCTCCAGTCTCTGAGTGAGCTGTGTGTGCAGCTGCTTCTGGGTCAGGGTTCTGAAAGCACGTTGGGCCGGGGACAGACGCTGAGGGGGGAGTGAACTAGCGTCTGGATATAGTTACACAAACATCAGGAATATATTAGGACCAGTGTTTTCAACAGAAATGTTTGTGACTGGGCATTATGCTGAAAATTACACAGTGACACAGACACTTAGCAATACAATAAATAAATGGGCATAAAATATTGATTTGAAATTTATTTGAGATAGCATGGAGCACCAGCAGAGACATGAAATTAACACAGCAATGCAGGAAATTGATTCCCTGGGACAATGGCAATTTAACAGTTATTACATTAAAAATATTTCACCACACACATATCATAATAAAGGATTTCTGCTAGTCCTGCAATGTAAATGGATATATTGTTGGTGCAACGTATTAAAACATATGAGTTGCTTTGTCACTCACCTGACACAGAGCCATCTTTTTGCAAAGACAACAGTGATTCAGACACAGAGACTCTTCTCTTACTGGAGTTTAGGCTCCAGAGACTTGGCGAACTGTTCAGTAATACATAATGGATGTACATACATTAGCACCCAATCCGTATAGATATATACAGATATACTTCACCCGGTCTGCAACTTACAAGATGTTTCCCTTTCTCACAGCAGGTTGCGAGTCTGGGACTATGTTGTTATCTTTTACATAAAAAAATACAAATAACAAACATTAAAGCATGTTATCATTAGCAGTGATGTTTTGCAAGATTTATGTACAGTTTTACAATACCAAAGTTCTCAGCTTCATGTTGTTTGCCAGCCTGCACCATCTCTACCACTTTATCTACAGTAATGTTCTGCAAAAGAACGTGAGTTCAACATTAGAAAAAGAGAAAAAATGGCCAAAACAGAAAACACTTAAACAGAATGAACTAACAAGTAAAATAATGTAAATTATAAATAGACTGTAATACCTTGCGGTATTTTTCTGCTTTACTCTTGCCTTTATGGATTTGCTGTTTGTCCACATTCTGAACAGCAGATGTAGACTTACACAAGAAACACAAGATTCACTGTGGAGCAATGCTAATACCAAACTAGTGTCTTCATTAGGCTAACTGTGCTTGATAAAACCTATTCTTCCATAAACAAACTACTAGCTATAACAATTAATGTATCAGATGGATATTGTACCTGTGCTTTAACTGCATGAGCCTGCTTTTGGTTGGGCTCATAGTGAATATTTAGTGAAGACACATTGGAAGATGCTCTGGTCATAATGAGATCTCTGAGCTCAAACTCTCTCTTCATCTCTGAGGAATTCATCATCTGTAGAGCTGGTTTTACCTTTGCTGATGACACTGAGATAAGATAAAAATGTAAATCATTGTTAACAAACATTGAATAAGCCACAGCACCTCAATGTTATTGGGATTTTATCATGGGTAAAGAAAGATGTTATCTATAGACTTCTACTGAAAGTGCATATTTCTTATTTATTTTTTCAATGACTTTATCTGTAGATTAATGGACCCACCTGCAGGCAGCACACAGCTGGAAGAACAGCTGCCCTGTTTACTCCCCACACTGCCAGAGATGTACATGCAAGACTTAGACACCTTCATCCTTATCGGGGTTATCTGAGGAAATAAAGACATCATAGATCAATAGGAGAACAACAAACTTATAACTGGTTATGCATTTAACCTCTATACATAAAACTGTTATGACACCATATGTCAATATTTATGCACCCTCATATTGATTTCAACCCATATTACTTCTTCTGTGGAACACAAGAAATAACCTATGAACTATATTCTGAAGCATCCAATGAACAATATCAGATGATGTAATTTCTAATAAACTGGTCTGATTGATTCACTCACAAATCAGACTTATCCATTTAATCTGCCGACGTAATGATCTTATATTGCAATTAATGGAGGCTTTTTATTTTTTGAAGTTTGAAAGACCACAGAACAAAGGAAAAAAACAGGGTTGAAATGACATGAGGGTGAGTAAATAACACATTTTTGTTCCTTTAAAAGCATCAGGGGATAAGATGGAATCTAGTGACTTACAATGTCAAAGTTAATTATACAGGTCACCAAATTCAATAACATGCATGGATAAGGGGCTCCAATAAACAAGCATGATTAATATTATTATGGTCCTAATGAAGTCAATTAATTAACAGATAATTTCCATTTTATAATAACATGTAGTTGTTATTAACAAATACAAAATAAAGCTGCTTTCAGCCTACCAGTAAAGCCGGTTATTTGAGAAATGGCTTGTGAGTAAGCAAGTTTGGACAGCTAAGACTTGATCAGCTCTATTATAGATCTGAAATATCATAATGCCCCATAAACATAAAATAAACATAAATAAACATAAAACTCATGTTTATACTCTGAGCATCTGGTCTTACCTGTTGGTTGGGATTGTTTTTATCTGGTGTTGGATGTGTGAGAGACTGGCCAGTAAAGCCATGCCTCACTGCCGCTGACTCTCTGTCATCTGTGTGCTTAGAAGGGGACATTTGACTTTCAAGGACAAGAACCTGTTTGTCGAACATGGATCATCACAGTTGCACGCAGATAAATCACATAAACTCTCATTTACCCTGCTGAAAAGTTATAAATACACTTCAGATCTATTTAAGCGTCAGCCTGACTTACCTGTGAGCTTTCCTGTGAGTTTAAATTAACCTGAACAGGAGTTTTCACAACAGAGGGAGTCTTCTTATAAGACTTCTAAGATAAAGGAAACAGAAACATGTCTATTGACAACATAGTTGTTTCCTTCCTCTTAACACATAAAATTTGCTGTGATGGTTATTAGTTCACCATTAAACCCTCATGATAGGTTGATTAGGGAAATTATGAGATCCTAATAACCATTTTAAAGCATGCATTTAATCAGCGTTTCATGTCAAGCCATTAATGTAAGTTTGAATAGATTACTCTTGTGCAAAGCTAAAAAAAAATACAATTCAAAGACTAAACTGAAGATTACTTCCTGTTTTAACTTGCCTTACATGTGCAGGCTGTACAACTCAAGTTCCTTTGTGATTACAAATGTGGGAAATTCAATCATTTAAAGCTTCTGGAATTATTAGCTAAAACAAGTCAAACATATTCATTTGTAGACTTGGATTGAAAGAAAAGAAAATTAATGTTATTGACAACTCATACTGTTGGATTCTTCACATTCTGTGTTAAATTGCTGATGTTACAGTTTGACATACTAAATGAACATATACTCTATTTTCCAGTCTCCTGATATGTGTGCTTACAATTGTTTGTCAACAGCAAAAGATTATGTAAAATATATCAGCAATTGAAAGCTGATTTGATATTGCATTTTAATGTTGCATGTTGCATCTGCAAGGCCAGAATGGAGAAACATTCATCTGCAAATAGAGGTTTTTTAATTTCAATATGGCAAAGACTTTGCTGAAGAAAATTAACTGCACATCCATCATCAAAACTGCAACATAAATGTGACCAGCTTAATATTTATAAACCAACTATTTATGACAAGCCATTGCCATGTCTTGTCAGTCCAACTTCAAAATGTTATTTAAAATGACATTTCATCTCATTATCTCTAAGATAACATTGGTATTAAAACACTCACACTACTCACTGTGTTCTTAGCGTGACCATAAACTTTCTCAGTGGCTTGCAGGATGTCTAGAGAAGCACTGAATTTGATGGTGACTCTGGAGCCTTCTAAGCTGCCAATGCTGACTGGGTCAGTCAAAACCAGATGGAGAATTTTTCTTCCGTTCTCTTCTATGGAACCAAACAAGGCAAGACTGAGGCATGTTATTGTATTCAGCTTAGAACCAACTCTGATCTCAGAACAATACTTTATTAGAGAACACTACAGGTTTAACTTATACTATACTGATCTTGAGGTCTGTCACAACAGATCTTATAGCAAACACAACAGACTGGATTACCTTCCACTGTGTAACTGTGGACCTCATTTTCAGCTATACACAGAGTGTCCCACTGGCCATCCTTATAAGAAAGAGCAGATTTTGCAATTATCACTGTACTGTATCATCAGCGTCATACAAAATCAAAGGTTTAAAATATATTGCTTTGCATTGTAATGTATTACTACCATATATATTACCAAACAGTTTTCACAAATACCTGGCTATCTTTATCAGACACAGAGAAGTAAAACGAGATGCTTTGACTCCCTAAGTTAAAGTCAATCCAAAATGCTTCAAGGCTTTCATCCACTGGCATGAGCAGCTGTAAATGCAATACCATTTAATAACTTTATATAAAAGCATACACGCATACTGCAAACAAGGTCTTGTGAATATATATTAAAGAAACAACCTCATGTTTGTCCAGAAATGCCTCCAGACAAGGGTAAGAGAAGACACTGTAAGAGAAACCCAAATTTTTAGTAAAAATTTAATCTGTAAAAAACTGTTCAGTACTGTTCAGTACTCAGAGCTGTTCAGTACCTTTTCCCATCTCCTTGCATGCCATTCACCATATTTAGAAACCTTCTGCAGTCCTGTCCCAAAAACAGATCAAAACCCAATTTAAATCATACATAACCATTCAAACAATCATGTTAAAGAAAACCGATTTATGTAAGGGCCAATTTACAGTCTCAAATTCAGACTCTTTGATCTTCTTGAATTCAGATGAGACAAACGTCATGGTAAACCAGCGATCAGCTAGTTGATTCCTCTGAGCTGGTGAGGTCATTCTACAGAGAGCCTCCATTAAAGAAACCTGCAGGTCGTAATCTGAACAGCAGCAGACACGCAGCTACAGTCGGTCTTCAGACAGGTTTAATAATGTTCATAGCAATCATAGTTCATATGAATTGTGTTCATAGCAATCATAGTTCATATGAATTGTATTCGTCTGCAACTAAGCTTTATAAACTAATTAAGTATATTTTATTATTCTATTTGTTTTTTGCACTAACCTCCACCTTGAATGATTCGACTGGCCAAATCAGTCCTGTAAAAATAAAATGCAGATCTAAAAGATTTATGCATCTCTTTTCTGGAACAATTAAGGTAAAAAAGGGAACTGGTGTATTAATGTAAAAGATTCTTCAGTTTCAGATTGCAGTTGATGAGATGCAATATTTGACATAATAAATATACTTTAATATAATGCATTTTGCATTAACGTTTGTTCTAGCAGGGACAGAATACGGCTAGTATGTTTCTCGTTCTAAAACATGATACAGAAAGTAAAGGACAGAAAGTCAACATCCCATGTAGGGTGCAGATTCTGTCCAAAATTCAGTGTGAAAGTTATTTAAAGGTCATGTTATGCATATAACAGTTTATCAGTTTAACAGTTTTGTTCTTGGCAAAGATTGTTTGGTGCATAACTAGATAACATATCAATGTCTTACATGACAGACGAGGCCTCCTGCGATGACAAGATATTCTTCTTTTTTAGCTCAATGGGAATCTTTGCTAGAATAAGATTAAGCTTCCTTGCCGCCTGTCATTGGGAGTAAATCGGAAACATTAATAAAATAATTTTTAATAATAGAATAATTTCATATAGCAGTGGTGACTGAGGCTAAGAAATCTGGTTGTCTCACCTCTTTCTGAATCATGACATTTATTTTTGAATTAGAGGCCAGTTTGCCAATGTGACTGAGCAGGGATTCTGTAATTTTAAATGTTCCTGAAAAATATTATGGATCAAACTGAATACACATGGTTCTTAACTCTTTTTTACTCTTTATCAGGGTTAGTTAATGAACTTTGAGATCTAAAACAAACCACTCACCCTCTTTACAACTTTCATGAACAACCTGAAAAGACAAAATTTAATACAAAGATTAGCCTTACTGTCTCTAAGACTATTTTATCTGTATTATAAACTGGCTTTTTTTATTTAAATTTGCTTACAGCCACTGAAACTACAACTTTCCCAAGAAATTACACTTTCACAAGAAATTAAATTCAAGACTGTTGCATTTCATTTTACCCCAAAATATGTGCAGTTACTAACCATCAGGGCATCGAAGAAGTCCTCAGCCAGCTTTATCAATATCTCATTTCTTGATAGCCCCGCCTCCACCCACATCTTTCTGGCTCTCTCGAACCACTGCACCATGTAAACATACATTTGAGGTCAGTACTATGTTCACGAAAAGACATACAAAGACTGAAGAAACAATATTATACTCATCTTTCTAACAAGCCCCTGAGTTATCATCATAGATATTCCCCCACCGCCTGGAAAGACCAGCATCTTGCTGCATTTATGCAGAATAGTAAGCACCTGACAAGCATTGGCAACATTTCCAATATCTAGCTCCTGCAAAACAGTACACATCATTAGGACTTTTATACAGTAAACACTTGTATTAATCATATATTATACAACTAACCCTGACAAAGAGCTTGTCCAGTTTAGTGATAAACTGTTTAGAACATTGAAATTTAGTGTCTTCCTTGAGTTCACGTTGTAGGAAACTTTCTAGAGCCTGAAAATGTTTGTGCCTGAGAGCCTCATCCACCAGCTTCTCCACCTAAATTTCACAAGATAAGATAACCTTTGTTGTAATGCGCAAAAAACGATTAAAGATTCTTAATTATAGAAGAAACAAAATATCTAAAGTGATAACAAAGAATTAAACCGATTTCCCAGAATTAAAGCACAGCCTAAACTATTGCGGATTTCATTCTTACCTGACGGTCCTGAGATGGTGCCATGATGCGCAGAAATGACCTGTTTTAAACGTTTAAGACATTATAATCTTATATATATTTTTTACTATACTATACTTTATTTATACTTTAAATAAAATCATTATACACTTTCAGCCCAAATGCAAAAAAACGAAAACTAAATGTCTAAATGTCACTTAGTGTTTTCAGAATAAATCGTAGTCTACTAAAACTAACCCCACGACACTTTATTTAATATGTGAATAAATATCATTATTTCCTGTGTTATATTTTGTAAGTTAAACTTTTATTTACTAAAATGATGGCGTACATTAGTCTGTTAGCTGTGTTTAGATCTTACCTCAGATTATGATTGATGCTTCATTAGGCTGCAGAATGAACATTACACACATCACTTTTTTTTAAAAACAACGAATAATGTTAACCTAATATTGATAGTTCAGATTAATCTAGAAGTAAATATTGGTAGCTTGTTAAAAAGACGATTTTAAAAGTTGTTTTGTTTGACGGTTTTACCGAACCGTTGTTTTGATAACGCGGGAAAATAAAGTGAAGAGCGCGGGTGCTGTGTCGTCACGCAGCTGCGCAGTGCGCACAATCACGCTGAGAGAACTGACATGTTCATCTTATTTATTTCATCAGCAGTAGTGCTCACAATATTCCCCTGTATTTTACAAATACTATTAAATGTGCATAGTGACAGAACATCAAATAAGGTCTAAAAGTGCAAATCTGAAAGGTACAAAAATACAGTAAAGGCAAGTTTTGCATCATTAATACATTATCAGGTCAAAATACTACTGTCAGTGGTACATTTTTTTTTAAACATCGGTCTTATTTAAAGTCATAAGTGCTAGTGTTAAAGGTTCATATTTCACATGGCTTGAAGTTATTATTCATTGACAAAAGTATGATTAGCAAGACCTTTAAAAGTTCAAATCATAGGATGAAAATACTAGTGGCTGCAAATCTTATGGAGAATGTAAAACCAATGCTGTAGAAAGTGCAGTGCCCTCAGATAAAGTGTATCATACTGTCTTCACATTCCTTTGGCACAGGCAGATTGTAACTCTGACATGTTAATTTGTAATTATGTCCACCATTGTTATCCCAAAAATGATTGCCCATGACTTTATAACAGATTGCAAACTCCAGCACAGCACCAGGGTGAAGGATAAAAGGAGGAACTGGAAGATGAAATCGGAAAGTGTCACAACAGGGCCCATTTGAAATGGATTTGCTTGCAACCCAGTAAGCTTTGATTTCTGTGCAACTCTTCCAGTCTGTAAAAGAGTAGCGGACACTCACTTCCTTTTCAAATGCCAAGTTCACAACTTGAACAATCCCTATAATGCCAGGCTCATAGCACAAAACCCGCTCCAAACACACTTGCTGGCAATACAGACGTTCAACAAAGTTTGAAGAATCGCCAGGTTGCACCGGGAACAATGGTTGCAAATATGGCAGGGATATCTCCAGCCTCTTACTTGAGGTTAGTTCTGCGTTCATTAACAGTCGGAAGAGAACATGTTCTGGGACAAATGGGTCTTCCCCACTTTTGAAGACCTTCACATTTTCCAGGTCCAATCCCAAGGAGTCCACAAAGCGCACACTTGTTCTGCGACTAAACCTTCTTCTCTCTGTTGGTGATGGAAGAGACTGACTTCGCCTCTGGATAATGGATTTGGTTGGGGGTTCGCATGACAGGCTGCGGCCCGCAGATTGCCTTGGAGTAGCTCTTGGGCTAGGTGGACGGATTTTCACTGGTCTTTTCTCACTGTTTGTTGTTGAGCAGGACGTGTCCTGTAAATTTGTTGTCGTACTTTTTTTTGAGTCACCTGATACGCTGTCAAAAAATAGGTCAGGATTCAACTCTTCAGGGGGTGTGTCTTTTTGGCAACATCCCATAGACCAGGCCATGATTATAAAAATATTTTCTTGCCTTGAACCTTGTACAGATAACCTCAGAGAGACCTTGAAAAGAAACATTCTGGGTTACACATATCCTATATTCATTCCACGTGAAAACAGCATGCATTTCTGCCATATATAACAGTGCAGATGTGGAAGCACTGCAGTTACCAGTTAGCGAATAACTTAAATCTCACAAGCGTTTCGAGTAAATTGCATTTAAATCTGTCAAAATGACACTATAACAAAGTAAACTACAGACGAATGGCTCTACTCAAAAATGAAAGGAAGAAGTTACAGTTGTTGTCTTACCAGTAAAATCCGTCGTGTTTAGGTTTAAGACGCATTTGTATATTGTCCGATGTCACGGCTTTAAAACAAGGGCTTCGCAATAGGGGACATAGCAATAAATGTGCAAAGATTAAATATTGTACGTGATAAAATCGGCATACAACGCATTTCAAGCAAACTGCGCAAAGCTGGCAGGAGAGTGTGATGTCAAACGCAGGGGGCGGGGCCAAATTGTCTGCTGTACTCAGGAAATGCTGATGGTCATTGTAATTTAAACTGTGTTTTCAGCAAACTGTCACATACCAGCAACGGTAGCTTTACGTATGTATCTCTTTTGCCAAGTTTTATCCACAATCTGCATATACTGCGGCGAAAATACATAGCTTTTTGTAGTTATTTAACGCTAAACTTCAATTCCCATCATGCCAATCCGAAGATCACGACGACAACAGCTATGCTTGAACATACAAAGCAGAAGGTAAACAAGACTGAACGAGCAGCTGGTGTGATGTATATTACCAACGATTTCAATGCGTTTCGCTTATTGCACGATGTTGGGGGTATCGTAACCAAGATGCAAAGGTGATAGTATATGTTAAATACAAACTGTGAACATTAGGTTGTTCGACGCTGTTTAATAGACTGGAAATTCTTTAGTGGTGACTACTTTCAAACTGCATAATACATAAACTGTCAATTTCGCTTAGTTTTTTGCAATAGTCTTATTCAGTGCGGTACGTCCACACGCTCACAAATGGGACAATTTTGGGCACATCTGAGAGCTTCGCAGATGCGATCTTACACTCCGTAGTATTTATCACGATGGGACCTATCATGCAGGAACGGACTGCGTCAGCGACACTGAAGAGAGTGCCAAGCAAGGAGAAGGTTAGGATGAAAAACTCAGAAAACACTGCGATTGTTGCCAGGTATGTCTCAATAGCGCAAATAATGAAGAAAACGAAAAAGGAATGACAAATGTTGTACTAAGAGATTTTTTTTTGTTTTATTTGCAGCAATAATAAACGAGGAGGAAACGTGAACCAGAATAAAAAACCTGCCAAGAAAATAGTGACCTCGCATCCAGACCAAAATAAGGATTGCCTGCCCAAAGCTAAAACTGTAAGTTCAGTATCTGCAGCATAATTTAATACTTGTTTACAAGATAATGGTTTATAATGCATTTGTTGTTATTGGCGGCAATTTAATTATGGTGTTTATAAAGGTCCAAAATGGAATCAAACCAAAGAAAGCAAAGAGTCCAACTGCTGGCACTGGCAAGTTGTGTGGGTGAGTTTTAATTTTAGGATGTATGTACATTTAATATATTACATTTAATACATAAGAAATAATGTACAAGCATTCGGTAATTCTTGCAAAATAAACCCTGATGGGAGGATCAGAACTCGGTATTTGGTGTTGTATCTTCCTGAATGGGTTTACTTTCTAACAGTGACTGACTGATGGCACATTATCCTGATTAATAAACCGCTACTTACCAAATAAGCAAATTGAAGACAAAGAAAACAAATAGAAGAAAAAATGTGATTATGTGAGAACAAAGAGGCCACAGAGTAATAAAAGCAGGGCCCCCAGAATTTCTTAGGCCTGGGACAAAATTATAAAGGTCCATAGACCCAGGTCACAGCATGGGAGAATGTTCCTTGTTTACCCATTTGGTGGCCCTGTATAAGAGAGACATCAATCTTTCATAGCTATGTAGCAAATTACTCAGCTGGGACAATGCTACACAATTATACATTATAGATCATCATACAGAAATGTTTAACTGCATAATCCTGTAATTGATTAATTAGAATCAGAAGGCATGTAATAAATCAATCAATCAAATATCATCTTGTAACAGTATGTAAAAACAACACTCACTGCTCATTGCTGTAGCACACAGGGCGAGGTTGACCTGAGGCCGCCACGTCCCAAACTCTCATGTACAGAGCGCAGACAGGAGAGACAGAAGAATCAGCTTGACTCACAGTGCTGTGACGAGATGGTACAGAGCAATATGGCCTTGGAGAAGAGCAGGCGTGCTTTGTCACTGCCCTTGTCTCCTCAGCCACTGCTGCATCCAATCACATTGCAGAAACAAGCTCCAAACCTGGCAGCACTTCACCACATGGAGCACAAGGAGGACGACACAGACAGTGCCAGTGACCTGTCGGATTCCGAGAGGCTGCCTGTGCTGCCTTCTCCCTGCACCCCTCCTCAGCTCAACCTCCGAGCAGAGGTGATTAACTCCATGGATCTGCATCCTGATATACCCAGACCAAGGATGCTGGGGAATGATGACGATGATATCTACAGCTACCCAGACTTCCTGCCACCTCCATTCAATACCTGGAGCCTGAGGCAACTCGCCATTTTCCTCAACACGGAGGGCAAACGGGCTCCCAGGCCTAAACCCATTGGGCAGTTGGAGAAATATTTAGAACGCCTCCTGCAGCTAGAATGGCACCAGATACAAACCATTCAGGCTGAGAGCGGGCGGTATTCTGCACCCATCCTTCGTGTGAGAGGTCACGCTGCAAATGCCTCAGCAAGTGGCAACCGTGCCAGGCCCCACACTGCTCCCCCAACACGCCTCAGCTCCCCCAAAAGCCTTCATCAGGGTCAGCGGGCGTTCCCCTTAGCGGGCGTCTCTTCCGCTGGCAGCCCATCCTCCACCCAAATCTCTCGCCCCGTCTGCCCTCACTGCCATACCCGTTACCCGCTCTGCAACGGCAGCTGCTGTTCCTACGCCTACCAGCGGCACTCCCGCCTCAGTCTCCTGCAAGAGTGCAGAGCCCCACCCGCCAACGCCCAGAAGAGGAGCAACAGTGAAAGCAGGGCCTGTGCCTCAGAAAACAATATCACATCCAAAAACCAGCACCCGGTCAGTCCTCAAGCTGCAAGCGTTCACCAGCGACACATGCAGGCCGCAGGAAATGCACGCAGAGCCTCTCAGGAACTCAACCCAAGCAGCAAACCTCCTCCTTCAATCAGAAAAGGAAAAACCGGAAGGTCAAGTGAGGCAGAAAGACAGAAAGATCCACCAGTGGGAACAAAATGTGGGGGTGCAGACAGGAAGCTCGCTATTAAACGTGAAAGTGGTGGTCCGGTGAAAAAAGGGGATAAGGATGGACAGAGAGCCGAAACGGGAGAGCTGCTATTAAGATCTGGTGTTAAAAAAACTGTGGCTGACTGCTGTGATGCTAAAGCAATTTCTGGCAAAACCACTGGCAAAATAAAACATGCTCAATACGCAAAGTAATTAGTGCTTTGTAACTTTATGTGGTTCTGCATTTGCAGTGGCCTCAAAAATATTACTTCCCATGTATACCACATACTTTACTGTATATCACAAATCATGCTAATATAATTCAGATCGTCTTAGTAAGTGCATTAGTAAGTGCAAGATATATTTATTTTGTCTGCTTAATACTTGCAAGCAGGTTATCCTAATGCACAAATCCTCTATAAAATGAATAATTCATTAAATTACGGTGTTCATGTTCATATCTCTGATTTGGAGGAGGTATGGCTGAGAATGTCAATTTGTGACGTTTTGACTAGTAAGCACTTATTGGTCAAAGAATGTATATTTTTGAGATGAATATTGAATGTTTTGTAATGGCTATGTGTATTTTTGTAACACGTTATTTGCAAGGACTTATTCATGTTATTTATATAATAATTTATTACTATCTGTTTATTATCACAATAGGTTGTCCTTTGTTTATTTTTACTATGTTTAAATAGGAACAGAATGTTTTGTGTAATACATCATTTTGAACATATTACCTATGTTTGCAATGAGTTGGTGAATTGTGATGTTAGGATTTGCCTATGGTGAATTTAGTTTGTAGATTTGTGGTGCAGTTTGTGTTAATGAAGGTGGACCTGACCTGTAAAATTTATAGTTAAAGTTGTCTATGTTCGTATAATTATTTTTTGGAAAACTTTTCGTTATTATATTGATTATAATGATTATTCTCTAAATATAGCATGTTTTATTAAGTTTTTATTTGTAAAGGACCAATGATGGTAGAGGGTTTGTAGTTTTATATATACATTGTTATAAGGCACTTGAATTTAACTTGAAAGCTGGACAATGCAGAATGAAGCCATACATTATACTGTATTTCCATATTTGATGTATGTAGCATTATTTCATTTTGGATGTTATGTGTTGTGCTATAAGGCAAAAAAAACACAAAAATCAATTTTTCATCTTTCAGATTGTGCTTTTATTTTGGCAGAATTTAATGCAGCTATTTTTGTGAGACACAAATAAACAGTTTTCACTACATTACCAGATAATCTGTCTGCAGTGTGTTTTCATGCAGAAATTGAAAACTGAATAAGCTGATTACAAAACAGTAAATTAGGACAGCATGTACTTTTTACCATGAATTACAGAAATATAGAGACATTGAAAGTTTGTTGCAAATATGTTATATATTTCTTGATTATGTTAATTTAAAGAACTGTAAAATGGCTTATTGAATGTGTTACCAGCCCAAATTTGAATATTTGACCTTGCCCCAAGTGTGTGTTTGCTATGAAGCAAGGACTACCCAAAGCCTTTAGGCCATCATCTGTGTAGACAGGCCCATTGTTCCACATTAGGTCATATCCTCCAATCCATTTCTCCTTGCCTGTCAAACTAAGTGCAATAAAGTGTTCTAGACAACAGTGTCAACACAGAGAGTCAGCCATTGATTTTGTATGTAATTTCACATGATTTTGTCATCACATCGACCCTCTACGTCTATAACATGCAGTGTATTTCATGTTGAAATCCTCCTGACTGTTGGCTGTGAGGGAGGGCAAGGCATTCACCTCTATCAGCCACCTGCATGACAACAACTGACATAAACTTCTTCAAGATACTTAATTTAGTGCATCTTGGCAGCCACATACAAATGACTGGTTTTCCAAAAATCACACTATATGCCAAAGGCTATGCACCTAAATTAAGAAGTTTTGATATTCCAATCATTTCTGTGAGAATAAATCTTGCTGCTACAACACACAATAAACGCCCAACCAAAAGTGTTGCATGAAGATACATTATTTCCTGACAAACTGCACAAGGTTTAAAAACAGGTTCCGCAAAATACATCACTTTATGTCCATTATGTCTGCAGAGTATAAGAAATTTGTCACAATAATTGTTTGATGCAGCTAATTTAAAGTCAGTATGTTGCAATGACTTTTGATAGCTAAATATTTAATAAATAACGCCAATAATGATTTTCAGTTATATCACAAAAGCACATAATTATATTTACGTTGTTTATAAATACTACAGCAACCTTCTTATTTTTAGACACGTTAACAGAAGTACACGAGCAGCGTAATACAGTATTGTGGTCTGTGTATTGTCATGGCAACGACACAGCGGACCAATCGCCTCATCACATTCTGTAGTGACGCAAACAAGCGCGACTCCCTCTACAATAACATAAAGGCGTGCAGTTTTTTCCTGTCATGAAACTACAATATAACACGGATAAATAAACTTTGCTATTAATTGAGAGACTAATGAAAGAAAAATAGATAAGTGCAGATAAGGGAAGTATGTTCTATGTAATGAACTCCAAATTTATAAAGGTCTGCGAGTATAGAATAAGTGACAACCTGTATGTAGGATATAGCATACGTGTTCACTATACTATATACTCTAGGTGGCAGCATAATCTAAATACATTTTTACCTAACAAGAAAGGTTTACCTTTCCACCAAGGAATGAAACTTTTAAAGTACATCTATATTAATATTATGATCTTGTTTTTACTGGGTTTTCTGAGATGAAAAAAGGGAAATGCAGGCCAGGTTTAAATTTGCTTGCTAATAAACACAGCTCTTGTATTGCAAACACATGCACTACTCACTCTCCAAAAGCTCTAAATAACATTTTTTTTAATATCCACAGAAGTAGAATACATGCAAAGGTTAGATTGTTTTTAATCTAAATGATATCATATCAAAGACACAAAAAACAACTCCTGGTTCACACAACCTACAAATTTTTTTTTTTAAAGATCCATATTTTTGGAAATATTCTTTTATTATCTGGCATACTGTTTGGCATTTACTGCATTTCTGTTTTTTTTTATTATTACATTTATTGTCACATTTTGTTATCAAATCTTCTCTCCTGTTTTCTCTAATGTCTAATGTCATATTTACCATAATGCAAAAACAAACAAATGATTCATTAGGTGTTTTTAGTAAAAAAAAAAAGTTCCAAATTCTGATTAAGATTATTCTAATTAATTCTGATTTGTTATTGATCAAAATCAAAAACTGATGCTTGACCCTGGTGGGCACTTTATTTGTGTGTGTGCCACCGAATGTGTGGTTCAGCTGATAGATCTCCAAGCCAGGACATGTTGACAACAGAAAGCTGATAATGTATTGCAGCTGTGTAACTCAGTTCAAGTCTGTCAAAATGCTCTTTCTCCAGATGGTCAGTAAGGCGTTAAACAGGTCTGCCTAACCCTTCAAAGTGCAACGTTCAATACAAAGTAGGGTGGTTTAATGTATTTCATCCCTGGATCACTGCAGCCCTTTACACCACAGGGAAAGAATTACCTCGATTATTCTTAGTCCATGTCCACAGACTGTGCTAGTACATTTTTCATCTTGGGAGATATGTGAAGTATATGCAAAGTTTCTGGTGAAAAACATCTTTGTTCTTTGGCGGTGGTCCACAGTCGTCAACACAGATCTTCCATAATCCATTTGAATCCATTGTTGGATTCAGAGAGGAATGTTGGAGTGAAAGGTAATTCAAATCTGTGGAATGGTAAGTTTTATCTGTGGGTTATGGCATGCAGTCTTTATCCTTACAGCTCAGCTCCTAAATAGGGCAAGATCCCAGCAGTATAAACTTCCCATGCTGTCCTGTCCCGGTTTGAAGGAACTGAGGAAAACAAGAGCATGAAAAATGATGTGTTTTACAACATTGTTTAGTGTAGATACATTAAGTCAGACTTGGATTTGGACATGGTTCCAAAATATTTTAACCAAAACTTCATAACTTTCTAACACAATTTGACCCCTTGACATTTGGAGCTAACCTCTCTCCTCAAGACAGCTGTCCAAACAGCTGCTAGTTTACAGAAGAAGATTCATTATTTAATTAATAGAAAAAGCAAAGCATTTTAGCCAGTATTGTAAGAGGAAATATAGCTCAAATTTTAGTACCACTGTATACATACTGACCCTATTTTCTTTCAAAATTACTTTTTCTGAACAATTTATCAGTCTACATTATTTCAAATAAAAAATATTAGTTTGTAAGTTTGTTTTGTTTTTTATTTTGTACACATATTTTGTCACTTCCTGTTGTAGTTTCAGTCTTGTAACATTTTGAAGTTCTGTCCTTGTTGTCCTGCTCTTACTGTGATCACCTGTGTCTAGTTATCCCTGTGCTGCTTGTGTTGGCTGGATGTTATTTTGTGCCTTTTTGTGGTTTTCTGCTGTTTATACAGCAGCCTCTATGTATCTCTTGGATTGATTAAACTTCTTGCATTGTGTTCATTGCTCTTTACTATTAATCTTTGTCATCTTTCAGCTACTAACTGCTTTCTCCTCTCAGCCATCGTGTCTATCCTTGTATGTAACAATCTAACCTGTTACAAATAGGAAAATGTCCCCTTTTTAAAAGAGCTATACATTTTGTCAGTTGAATATCCTGTATCCCTGACTGTTTTGCATCACAAATTGACTTTCTGTTCTCTTTTTGGTTCTGTTAATACATTTTATTGCACCTGCTATTGGATCTCTGTCCCACTCTTGACAATACTGTGTTTACCTTTTGACAAAACTTTTTGAACAATGATTGTCTGTGATACACTCTTGCATCATGCTCCTGAGGATTGGTGACTTGTTATGAAACTGCTCCAGTCAGCTGCTTCCAGAATTAATTTAATAGCTCCTCCAGTGCAGACTGTCAATCAACAAGACAACAAACTTAATTGTCTGTAAAAGATTGCCACAAGGGGATCAAAATTTCTCTTTACACCTAAAAGCAATTACCTTGCCCTTGTTTTTAAAAGGCTCTATTGGTGCACTGGTGCGTGGATGAAAACAAGGGGCATGCTGGGATTGATTTGGGAACAGACCTGCGTGAGGGGACTATGAGTGAGCTCGCTTGTATTAATCAATAACCTATTATAGCCAGGTCACTAGAACTAGAGACTGATTGTCCAAGATGTTAACTTAATTGATGATAGATGCAAAAGGTGTGACATGTTTTTACAGGCATAGCTAAAAGAACTGTATCCGCTCTGAATTGTCTGTTCTAAAGACAGGCTTTAAGACAAATAACAGTAGAAACAGTGTTAATGTGCCATAGACCAACTTTACTTGGCAACTTAGAAACATAAAGTTGTAAACTTTATTAGAAATCATAGATGAAATGTAATGCCAGATGTTTTGCAACTTATTAAAATTAAATGTGTTTGGTATGCATTAAATGTCATCAGAATACAAAAACCCATCCACAAATTCTTTGCTGTATGTAGCTATGGGGCACTAATACAATTTTCGTGCTACAGATGTAATTCGCAAAACCCAATCGCACAAAATTTTTTCTATGACTTTTTCCAAACACATAGAAAATATAAAGTCTGTCTAATATTAAAAGGTTTTTGAGATGTTTAATCTGTTTTTAAGAAAGGATTTTTGTCTTTTGCCCATTGACATCATAAAGGTTTTTAAACTTTATGATGTCAAAAATCCCTGTCTTAAAACCCCTGTCTTAGTTGTCTGTGCTCACAATTACACTGAAAACGTCCAAAATCATAAAAGCATACATCTGGAAAACGCCTAAAATGTTCTCTAAATTAGGGCTATAAAAAAGTACTACACAAAAAACATGAAAGTTAAATTTATATCAGAGTGAAATTGGCCTGATCAACAGATGAACTTTTCTCACGGCAAGGTTTTTTTTCCATGCATCTGGATCAAATCTGCATCCTCACTATGAACCAAATCACTGCTAAAATAGATTAAATAACCATTAAAAATAGCACATATATAATACATTTTATAAAATTAAAAATAATCAAACATTGTACATAACACTAAAATAAGATCTTTATCTAATGAAAAAACTACATAGTTATGCTGGGTAACCCTGCAGGCTCATATGTGACAGAATGAGTCACATGCTTCAGAAAAATTCTGTTACATGTCAGTGTAAGAATATACACATGATGTGTCAGCAAAATACAAATGTGTTTCAGCAAAACAGCTGAAACAGCTAAAATAATCAAGTGTTTATTCTAATCAGATTGATTGTCTGTGTAACAGTCTGTGTAACAGTAGTAAAGAATGTTAGAGCAATGCTATCAGGCAAAGTTAAATAAAATTGTTGTATGGTTAATATTAAATTAAGCCCGTCACTAGTCACTAATGCTGAAAAGCTTTTAGTGAAACCAGAGGTTGTGTTGTAAATACTCTACACATGTACATAAATGAATTTTACATGTTGATTTCTGTAATGTGTTGCATTGTGCATTTTACAAATAGACTTTACTGTTAAGTTGACTGATCCATATCTGACTTTTTTTGGTTTACAATCTTATACATTTACTACATATTCTGTTAATGGTATTAAAATGTTTTTGACCTTATCCATCCCCTAGGAAATATGTAAAATATGAAAAATAACTATGATTAATTATGATAATAAACTTTCGAAATGTGTTAATGCAACTCCTGAAATCATTAAATTATTAAACAGTTCAGTCACGCAAAAACCCTCATTGTTTAGTATAATGTTTGGTAGTATTACACTGTATTCAGGTATTTGTCTCAGCTGTACCTATTATTTTATATTATATTATATGAACATAGCACTGTTCAAATTCAAGGACATCTGAAGAGTATAAAATGTCATAACTTGGAGCAGGGAAAAATTTTGCTTGAGAGTAAAAGGTTAAAAATAGAAAAGGTAGTTAATCTACAGTAGCAATCCTTCTAGAATACCTAGAGATCCTAAGAGTTCATTCACAATAAAAAATATATTCATAAACTTAAATATCAGGCAAAGCAGAAAATCCTCAGTACAAATTCAAGAGCCTCTTTATCTTTGCCCAGTAATCCCTCTGTGTGCTATTTGAAAACGCCCACAAAATTAAAGATCAGTGCATAGCGTATTTTACAAACCTATTTTCACTGCAAGGCTCCTGAATTCAAGGATTCAGACTGTATAATTGCATTAGATGAACTGTGTGCATATTCTTGTGTTCTACAGGCCCGCAGCCTTTGGGCAGATAACCCCAAGATGTCCCACACAGTCATGCTTCCGAAATCTGCAAAGAGTTTTCTGAAGAATTCACTTGGTACCGTGGAGAAGATGAGCATAAACTGTTCCAGGAAATACAAAATACTGAGGAATGTTGGGTAGGTGTTGCTCCAGATGGCAATCTGAACAAATCCAGAACCTGCATCTAGTTATGTGTTGAGTTTGATGTGAAGGCAATGATTTCTCCAGGTAAGTGTCCTCTTAATCTTCTGTCTTGTGTCTTCGGTTATGTATTCTTTTAATCCATGCATTTATGTACCATGTATTAAAGCAGCCATGGCATCCGGTTTCAGAAGGCAAGGCCACTGGAGCGTCTGAGTCTCTGTGGGCTGTGGTAACGTGACATGCCATAAGGAACTGTACGCCTGCACACAAACACAAGGACAGACAATGTTAAACTTTGACAATTTGTATGTTTTAGGAAGAACAAAAATAAAGAAGTTCTTAAAGGAGAAAAAGTCAACACAAAAACTAGAACAATGTGGAACATGTTTATTTGGCTTTACATAAATGAAAACAGACTTCCTTGGCCAAATATTTGTTTTGAAAGGGCAGACACCGCCACAGATTTGTGACAAAGGTAAAACTCTGCTAAGCAAGGGCAGATTCTTTCAGAAAACATGCTTTTGGACTTGTCCATGCTTTAGTATTTAGAATGTTCAGGAGAAGCAGATAAAAACCTAAATCAGTGCATCATATAAGCTCATATACTCACATCTCTTTAATCTTGCTTATGACCCAACTGCAGAAAGACAGTTCTCTCAGTTTCTCCAAACATTTGGAACACAAATTAACTTTATGCCTGGTTAAATGTCTGACTAAAGCTGAAGACATGTGACACTCGATGTTACATATGAGACCCTGGCAGACTGTATATGAATATGACAAAAGTAATCTAAGACAAGTCATATCATCCACAATTGCCCAGGAGGAAGAATATAAAATCAGACAGCATATGGTACATGTTGGGCTAAACTCATCCACCCTGGCAGAAGTCAAATGATGGCAATCTGTTAAAACATAATTGCACAAATATTTCAAAGAACATCCATAACAGACAGCAATGTTGCAATATTATGGCAAAACATTAAAGGTGCCCTGATCAAGCCAGCACTGTCATTGATTGTGTTTTGAATTGTAATTTGTATCAGTGTAAATCCATCTAATACAAAGAGAGAGAAAAGAACTGCACTTAACACAAATAAGAAATTGCTTTGGCGTTGAGTTGGAAGTGAACCGTAAGGTTGCCTCTAGTGATGGAGATGGGTTGGCATGCGAGGCAAAAATATTGAAGTCTGGAAGGTGTTTCATGCAGTTTATATGATCCTCTCTCTGATCTTCAGCCACTATTTGGTACGCTATGAATGTCTAAGATCAGAGGCATCTGGTTTAATGTTGACCATTTGGTTTCATTGTTGAACTGGCAGTCCAAGCAGACTGCCTAAAGTTCACCTGTCAATATTTATGGTGTGAAATATTCTTCAACAGCATTTTAAGTCAAAGTTCAAACAGCTCAATGTCACGCAAAATCGCTTTATTAAAAGTCCTGTGGCGATGTGGAACAATGGGCAATAACTTATTGCTAAGTTATTGCTTGACTGTAAGTCTACATTTTCGACACAGCATTTAAAAGAATGAAGCTTAAATCATTGTCTTTTCACACCAACATGTTTAATGAAGAGAAATACTTTAAAACGAAATGACTCTGCCGAGTATGAAGTGATATTGAATGCAGAGTGACAAGAGTGTTATGAAGTCAAAATATCAAAAAAATTTCTCTTGTTGGAGCCAAACTGCGAGATGCGGACTGGGAGCAGATGTAGCTATTGACAAGATTGAAACCAGATTTTATCTTGCGGTAAAGATACAGTCTCTTATGTGTGTCCAAAAGACAGCCCAAAATCTAGCCCTTTAAATTTAAAATTTAATACACTGCTTCTATGAATCAGCACCATGGACAGTGACAATCACCATGGAAACAAACAATTGCATCAAAATATATTTGTGGTATTGCAGAACTATAGAAACTTCACATATACTTCAATTAAACACAGAACAACTGTATCTGGTCTGTCTGTTTAACCCCTTGACTCTGGTCTGCCTGTTTTCTATTCAAACCATTCCAAAAATAAATATAAAATAATTTGCGATGTTAATAAATTGCAAATGACCACTATTAAGTATGTCAGGCACAGTCACATGACTTCTTGTCTAAGTGAACGGTTCTTTAAGCTACAAATTAATCCACAAAAACCACATTTTTCATTTGTTCATTACCACATCATCAGTCATTTTTGAATCTGTGATGTTAACCATGAAGATAATGACAAATTTAGAGAAATTATGCGTTGTATGTAACATCATGCCTTGAATGTTTAAAAATGTTTTTAAACATCTGTCCTTTGTTCTGGATATGTGCATGAATTAAAGTGATATGATTTAGGATTTATCAAGGTACCGTAACAAATATATAAAAATAAATAATTAGAGAGATGGAGCTGTATTGATGTTCTCTTTTTCTCAGCCTTTTCCTTGCCCTTATCTCAGTCACAGAACTTATACTTTACAAGTTTGTTTTATTCTCTCAACTTTTCCAATAAAATGACACATTTAACATTAATTTGAACAGAGATAGTATTGCCTTTTCATTACAAGATATGGGCATGATGCTCCGGCGGGCAGCAGTAACACATCTGTGTTAGTGATTTACACAGAGCAGCTATATTGACAGAATTAGAACAGGAGCCAAAACGAATTAAGCTTTGCCTTTCACGCTTACAGCTTTTCTGTGTTGTTTCATTGCTTATCGCTTACTTGGCACAGACAAAACTTCTATCCATCATACACACTTCTTCAGCTACAATTAATGAATGTATAAAGCTTAAAAGCTTGGCGTTTCGTGGTTGTAGTACTGTAACAGGGTTTTTGCTTTCATCAGTATTGTGATAATATACTCACTGTGGAGTGTTGATCCAGATAATGCCCAAGTGACAGTAGTAAATACACTCCACGTCCTTATAAGAGTAACAGGTGCAGCGCTTGGATCTCGCGCGGGAGTGTGACGCTTCTGGCTGCTGATACACAACTCTGCTCAGATCTTCTGCAGAGAAAACTGCAGCGTCCTGGCCTTCTCTCTTCCCGGACGATGGTGCACCTTTAACGGTAATCATTCGCACATATAATGCATCATTTTTCGTTACTTTCTTGTTTTTTACCATAAAGCTGCTTTAAAGCAATCTATAGTGCATAAAGCGCTATGTAAATAAAGGTGATTGACTTGCAATAGGCATTAAAAAGTCAAAACATATACTTTTAAACTTATATTGCATAGGGATATAGTACAAACTTTATATTTTGAGAGATAAAAGTTGTAGCACTTACCGTGGGTGAAAATGTTAAGCAAACTCACAATTAACAAAAGAGCATCCAGAAACATTCTTGCCATATTCATGTCGGACGTAATTTGTGGTGAAACAAAAGTTTTTAATTTTTAGATAAAGAATATCTTCTAATACAAATCCATTACAGAAAAGAGAGAAATTCTCATCTTGGTCCCAGTAAAATAGTTCTGGTATCAAAGAAAATGTGCTTTACTGCAGAACAAATGTATATTTATAGCGCGTAGAGACACCACCCACCGGTGTCCTCGCGCTCACACACGTGAGCTGTGGTGTTTCACTAACCGCAGGAGGGAGATTGTGCTCTGTTTGACCGAGTCATGCTCCAAAACACTACTGTCATGTAACCATGACGTTTGCTAAAAGAAGACCCGTGGAATTCATACAGATATTTATCCCCTCTTATATTTTTTCCTATAATGTAAAACACTGGGTGGTACAGCACGCTCTAGCATTTAATGCAGAACTATTAAATGCAAAGGTCATTTTAAGAACGTTTGATTCAGTTTAATTTGAAACGTTTGATGTTGCATAGGGCAGGTTGTAAAACGTCTATGCAAGAGAGATCTTGCTCTGCCGTGAAAAGGTTTCTCCTCTAACTCAGAAAATGCCTTGAGATTACTTAAAAAGCAAACATTCAAATTGCAGGCCCCAGTGAACAGATGACCTCAATTTCCTCTTCAGGGTAAAGTCTAACCAAATGCTATATATTCCCAAGAGTTGAATTCCAAGCCCTTATACAAATCCCTTAAAGGTCTGAGGGTATTATTTATAACCTAAACTTTTGTCTAGTACTGTAAATTAAACATGTGGTATAAGGCACCACAGTGACTTAATATAGCATATCCAACATTCTGGTTATCTGCAGAGGAATATAGAGAACTTCCAAACCAATCATGTGGGAGAAGTGAGCACAAATAGTTTACTTGAAATATCTAATTTTCACAAGTTGGACATAGGAACTCTAAATGAGCAATTCATATCAATTGCTGTAATTCTGCAGTCATCATGAATTGTAGCGCTTGGAATTACTTGTATTACAGATTCTTTGACAATACTTTATTGTTAATATTGACATTATTTACTATTATTCTACTGATGTTCTTCTGTTGCACATAGAAAATTGCAAAAATACACCAAACTATCCACGGAATCATTGCACAGTAAATATAAATATGTTAATATAAATACATATATTATTTAACCACATCATATTGTGTCTGGTAAGACTGGAGGATAAGCATTTAATAATTTATTCATAAACATACTAGTGTTTAAAGAAATGCTAGATGTGTTGTGGATATGGTTTGCTACAAGAAACATAGTTTTGTTTTATTGCACTTCCATTTATTTGCAAGCATTTCTGGGGCATATATGCATACACTCTTTGAGAGTTTTGGGAGCGCTGCCTTAAAAGCTACACAAAAGGAAAATTTGTTACATCAGTAATAAAACACATGTATGCACAAAGCAGACACAACAGATTAATTGTGTAGTCAAATAAAACAATACACATTAAAAGCATTATTTAGACCCAGCTGTGAAAACGAACAGAAAATCTTGTAGTGTGTAGTATGATGTAAATTTCTCTGTCATTGTATATCGTTGTTTCAGTTCTGGTGTTTGTAACACACAGGAAAGGTCCGACATCCACTGAAAAGCATGCGATAGTCCACATTCATTTTTTTTGTAGGCATGTAAAAACAATTGATTGGTGGATCTTTTATGATTAGTGGATCTAATATCAGGAATGAAAACTATATACAGAAAACTATTGTGTAGATTTATACTAAAAATAGAAAAACACAGACCAAATTACAAGAAACTGAACAAGAAAATGGATCCTGTGAAATTAAGGAAATTAAGCACAGAGGAGAATTTTGCCTTCAGTACACTATTAAAACCAATTTCAAATGTAGGACCTCAGAGATTTCAATTAATTATAATGAATTACTTTAAAAGGTTGCTATTAAAGTTGAAATAAGCACACCCACCTATCTTAAATTGGTCAAATGTAAAGCCCCTTGTGACCCAAAGAGTTTTACAGCACCATTACAAAAGATGTTTCCAGAGAGACCCTTATTATATTGCCGAAGCCTTTAGTCTAATGTGACTATTTTCTCTGAGAAGTCTGAAAGACATTGATAGTGGCCATTTGAACAGTTAGACATCTTAAAGCCCCAAAACTACAGCCACTAAAGAATTGCGAGCACATTGGATATTCTGGGTAGGTATTTGGAAAATGGTACTTGAGACAGAAACGTGCAGGCATCTGGGGTACACTCACGAGTTCTGCTTTAATTCATTAGAGGAAGGAATAAAAGAAATGCTTCAATGTCGACTTGAAATTGCATCCAAGAAATCGGAGAGCATTCAAGCATGATGTGATTCAAGACATTGACTGAGAATATTGAGACTTGATTAGTTCATTCTGTTGGAAGCTTTCGTTCCCAGATGGCTCACAAACTTGGGCCTACATATTAAACCTGCTTTATATGTTTTACGATTTTTTATCCATTATCAAAATTAGTTTAAGATTTTGTCTAGAACTTTTATCTCTACATGCACTAGCATACATAGCTGATCTTCTTCTCTCCTCATGCACACATACTGAGAAGATAATTCGGTCCAAAACTAGAAAACATAAATTAAACTTGCTTATCTGCTGCAAATCCTGCATGAGGATGGTGACCTATCTTACAAGTCTCTGATTGGCACATGTAATCCTTTCCAAGTCCAGGTTAATAAAACTTACCTAAGAGACCTTTCAGATTAACTGCATATATTAAATGAATGGTGATGTGCAATAGTCAAACACAAAACATTGTATTTCTATAGAAGGGGGTAACCACACTAGTAAATGGGGGCCTGTCAGAAAGGATGGTGCCCCTTATGATACTGACACCTCATGTATGTTTCTACTACATTTTTCTAAAGAGGAAAATTGCAATATCATTCTAGCACAGCAGCACTAAGACAAACACTCCCTCAGATAAATGAGTGTAAGTGAAATAGATTATCCCACTAAAACAATTCAATGACATAATTCTCATTCCCCATCCAACTGATTGTTATACTTGTACTCCCTTACACGTTAGTTCTGACAAATTCATCAATTCTCCTATCTTCATCCAATACTTCTAATGAGTCAAAGGCACTGCTGAAGTGTTTCATCCTCATTTGACACACACCTTCCTCCCTCGGTCCATTTTTTGACCACTTAACCAGTTACTCTGACTTTCCAAGTTCTGAAAAGTTTTCAGTTAGCAGTTTGAAGCAGATTTTGGGACTTCTAAAGTAACTCATTTATTGTTGGATTGCTTTGAATTCTAAACAGTTGAAAGTTACCAGTTATCTGTAGTCCCAAAACTCAATAATATTGCAATGATGTGATCTTTTCTTGACATTTTTTAAAATGAAACAGGATTGAAAAACAATTCTTCAGAGTAAAAAGCTCAAAGGTCCAATATTGAACCATGACAAGATCAGAAAACATAATAGACTGCCACCCTCTGGTCGAAATGATAATAGCAAGAACAACTCTAGCTGTGCCGAACAGATTTATTAATATTTATGAACTCTATTTTCCCTCTAGCGTGTATATTTTAGACATAAATGTAAATATATGCCAAGATTGTTTATGTGTGAATTAATTCACCAGATTGCATTACGTTTGACTAATAAATAAATAAATGTGTGGATTAAATATTGCGGCTATATAAAAATCCACAATGAGAGATTTATCAGCAATGTAGACACAAATGAACCTATTTAAAGAGATTGATATTGACATGTCTATTAACTAGGATACATTATGTACTTACTTTATACACGTAATGGTTGTCAATCTAAGACATCAGGAGAGGATTTACTCATTCGAGTGCAGAAGGTTTCCTCCTCTCCAGTGTTGTTTGTTGAGGAAAATTTTAATGTTTTTCAATGTTCCTCTAAAAACAACAAGAATATGTAAAATCTTTCTCTGGGTGAATAGCTTTATACATGTCTACACGTGTCATTTTGCTGTAATTTCCTCAGCATGCGAACTCATTTCCTGTGCAATAATTATACCCGCAAAGTAAATGCACCGTTGCAAAGCAAATTTCGCATGAGGATATTGTTCCTCACTGTTTAATAGTACTGAATATTTAATAATTCTAAATAGATTTGCACGTTTATTGCATAGATAGGATGGTATTAAGGTATGGTTAAGGTTAAATTTTTACTGTATCATTTACCGTTTTTGTTCCTAATATATATATGTGTCTTCTTAACACATGGTCATGACAACAGCATTGAAATATTGCTGTCATATTTCTTTATACCCGCACAACCACAGGCCTACAGTAGTAAACGCTCTTGAGGTAAATGAAGCCTGTTAGAAATGCCAGCTAAACTCTGATGACTGGGGTGTGTAAACTCTGTGTAAACTGCCCCATCCAGTTCCAGATAAAGGCTGTATGCAGAGCCCAAGCATCTAGACACTGAAATTACCAGAAACTCATATAAAAAAGAAAATCTGTGATTTTGAAATTTGAAATTCAACTAAAATACAGCTTCACCTTTTAGTTCAAAAGTCTCTCCATTTTGAAGTGTGTGACTACTTTATGGGCAAAGTATTAAGTCTACATAAATGGTCATGGAACAGATATAAAGTTCACTGAAAAAGTTCACTGGTCACAGAGATAAACCAAAATCCACTAGAACCACATAAGTGTCAGTAAATGAATGTTTATTATTATGGGAACTGTTCCTTTAAAAAAAGAGAGACCAAACAACAATTCATCTAGCAGGCTTTCACATAACACCATATTGACATTTAATAATAAATTGTGTTATTGTGTTCAGTTTCATCAGCAGTGCGTTTGAGTACGTGGCATTTGACTGTTCTTTCCGCTGCCAGGCGTAAGAAATACATCAGCAGCAGTCTGGAGAGCGTTCAGTAGACAGCTTGTGCTCACACGGGGATCTTTCTAGTAGCAGGGGGCAGGATTCTTTCCGAGATCCATATGTTTAGATTTCTGGAGAAGGACGCACGGTTTGAAAGAAGAATGTGTATTGGAGGTGTTGATCATGCTGAACTATACGTTTAAAATAGCTTTTCTTCTTAACATTCTTACCTTACACTTGCATAGCTCATGAATTTGGGTCATGTAGGTTCAGATCTGTTTAAAATTGCGGCTGCTGGATCATGTATTTTAGTCATTTTCTATAGAAAGAAATACTGTTTTGTATCTGCATAGTTAATTTGTGATAGTTCCTATGGGTGTATATTCAGGGGGGGACAAAATGCTGGGGGAATATCAGTTTGTGACTCATTACCAAATATGTATAGTGTTGGGTAGTTCATGAGGTTATTTGTTGTTGTTATTTGTTTCTAAGAGGTTTTGTGTTACAAAAAGATTGTGTATCTATTGTATCTATTCATACTTTGGAATACCAAATTATTATGTTCTTTAAATAATAATTGATATAAATCCTTATTGTTTTTATGATCAGAGTTGGACTTCATCTTTTCTAATTAGGCTATTGCATTATGTTCTTATTGCAGTTACTTTTAGTCAGACAATATACGCAATTGCATAGCTTATGCTACAATTTACACAATATTGATTTTGGTAATGTATGGAGTATATGAAGCTATACATAGAGCATCATAGCTCATATGTGATGATAAAATCGGGGCATGTTCAGTTCAAAGCTCCCTCTCTCAGCAGCGAGGAAGCAGTTTCGTGTCTTCCAGCGCGCATACGCCCCCTAAGCGCCTCTCTCCCTCTCCTCTCATCCATCCATCGGAGAGTAGTTCTCCCCCCTCTGTCCGCTGCTCCGCTCATTTATCCCGTTCGGACAGTCTCCATTCTTTGACGGAGAAAAGAAGCAGCAGGGCGGTGGCAATCGCTGGCGTGAGACCTCAATGGTCGACATTTGGACGGAAACCCGAGCGTCAGACCTGGAGAGACAGGTAGGGCTCTTTGTTGCGATGCTGTCAGGTCTATGCTGACTATTTGTGAAGTGTCCCCTGCAAACAGGATGAATGTGTAAGCTTAGTGTTTAAATCGAGGGATCTGCTTACAGTAGCCTACAGCTCTGTAAGGAGAAGGAAATCTTGCATTATTCTGACATTTGACAGCAGGTCGGATGTTTTTAAAAGGAAATGGACCAGTCCTTAATCGTGTGGTTGTAATCGACATTAAAACAGGGTTTATTGGCGGTGAGTAATAAGATGCTGTTGTGACTAATGGGATACGCTGAACAATACCTGCTTGCCCGCGCAGGTAAACTAACCTATTTCACACCAATCACCTTATGCAGGGGAACAGCGTTTATAACAACCCTTATATTCCCTAATCTTTTGTTATTTGACTTAAATACAGGATGAAGCTATCAGGTACCGTTGTCTCGCTATTGGCCTGAAGATGGTTTGCAAACTCGCGTTTCAAACTGTTCTATTTACAATTGCATCGTGCAGAATAACATTGATTGTTAATAACTGCAGGGTCGCTTCACTGTGACTCCACGTTACTGGGTTAATTCAAAACTTAACTGAGATCAAGTCAACTACATTCAAGGCTGTAGTTAATCTAGTAGTGATGCTTAATAAAAAGAGGGTGTGGCACCGGGGCAGGCGCGCGCAATTCGCGTGCCTCGACAAGCCAATTAAATGAAAGATGTTGAGAGTTACGGAGAGCGAATGAGCGCATATGTTCCCGTGCGCTCCGCGTTAGTTTGCAATAACAGAGTTGCAGGAACACGCAGAGGGAACACGAAGATCTGGCAGTGCGATTCAGAAGGAACTGTACTTAACTGTACTGGAACTGTATTGTACTGTGTTATCTTTTTGTTAACTTATTTGTATTGTTGTGTTTCTTGTTTATGCATGCATGTTGTTTAAATCATAGTGTAGAAAGGTTTTCATCAGTGAATAACCAAGTGTTTTTCAGATTATCATGGTTTTACCTTGGTGAAACCTGGAAGAATCAGGGAATGTTAATACTGTGTGTTCTGGCTGGAAAAGTCATTGAAATTAATACATTCATAAAAGTCATTAATATTTCTTGAATGAATATTCAGATTTAGTTTAGTTCAATAGTTTAGTTATGCTCAGCTATAAAATATTTAATAGGCTAAATTGTTCTTGGGGAAAATGCACAGTGATTTCTGGTTTCTGCATTTAAAGGTATTTAAAACTCTTTATTCAGCAATCATATATGAATGGAAAGGTCATGGAAAAGTCATGGCAATTAATTGGTAAAAAATTGTGGAAATCTGGGCTTTTGAACAAAGTTACTTTATATTCTGAATTTATATTCAAACCACTGTGAATACTTTTAAATGTACTATAATAAAAACTGCTAAATATAATTCAGGTGAAAATGAGGTGAAAAGTTTAAGTTTAATTGCTTGGAATATAATCACACACCTCAATTCAACAAACTGCATGATTTGTGGTATTATTCTGGGAAGAGTTACGTGCTAAAGTTTGTTCTGATCTCTTACCCTAAGTATGAACAGTAATTGTGATGCTTAGCTCCACTAATTAGCTAAAAACCAACAATTTAATTCCTGACAAGGTTGTTTATTGCTAGGAAGCTATTCAGTGCTGTAGCACAATGTTTAGACTAATTGCACACAGCTTGCTATTAATGGCTGTACTGTTAAGAGATATAATGTCTGACTGTCATCCTCCAACATGCTCTCAGCATTCCTGTAACATTCTATGAGTTCCCCTGTTTACAGTGTGATGACATTTAATGGTAATCAGTCTAATCATGGTAGTCAGTAAACTAAACCTACAGCACCTGCCCTGTTACCTTTATTCCAATACTGTACACTCAGTGACTTAACAGTCAGTGTTTGTAAAGTCCCAAACATTTTGTGTTCCAAAATAAAAATTATAGCATGCAGGTTTGGAACGCCATGCGGGTAAGGCGAATTTTGGCGAATAATGACAGAATTTTTATTTTGGAACTACGCCTTTAAAACCTTTAAAACACTCTGTCAGACACTTTATGGCTTCAGCCATTCAATCCCACACACATAGTTATAGTTTGTAGGATATAACAAGCAGCGATGGATATATTAAAAACAACCAGACAGAGCCTTTTTAATCTTTTCTCTATATACTTCCTGTGAAGGCAGCATTTTGGAACAGCCTTAGCATTTGCTAAAGATGTTTTAAAGTTTGTGACATAATTATCTTTAATAAACCTCTTGATTTGTGGCATAATTTCCCTCTAGACCCAAGATCCATTCTCAACTCTGTTAGCTTATTGCCTCCATGGCTGACTCGCTAAAATGCCCCCCTCCTCTCCACCCTGCTGCAGGGATGGGCAAGTGAAAATGACTTTTCATTCATGTTTAAAAATGTCCTGTTAGCTGTGTCAGTCCACTAAAAGGAGAATGGCTCGGTAGAGGAGAGTACCTGTGCAATTGTGTCACAGGACTGGAAAGTTGTTTTGATGTTCATTCTGGCTAACAGATGGAGAGATGCCTCCCGTGGGACTTAATTTGCCTATATATATGTGAGCCTGTTGTGTGTATGAAGTTCTGTTCTGACAGAACAGAAGAATGTAAATTATTCACAAGGCAGTTTCTTCTTTGTGTTCTAGAGGGTGACAGCATGACTCGGCTTGATTGCAGTGAGTCAGCGCAATTTTCTCCTGCCGCTTCATCAGACCCCCTTTCACATTTATCGGATCCACTGACATCTTTTAAATAGACAGCCAGGTGGAAAATGAAGGGAAGTGCGGTAATGTGTTCCAAGAGGCACTGATACCTTGGAGCCAAATGTAACTTTACGTTCCAAAATATTCAATTTGCCCTTGCACACACACACAAAAATAAAAAAGGGGCGTGAAAAACTAGACATTTTCAAAAGCTAGTCGACTGTTTGGTTTGCAGGAAGATCAGGATAATTAGTCTGGGGTTCATCTGGCTCTGACTGGATTTTTTTGCATAAGACACAGTCTCACATCCTAAGCAGCCAGACGCAATGCAACAGAACAAAACAGAATGCAGGAGTCTTGAGACTAGCTTTTAAAAGTTGCTACACTTTTAACTTGACAAGCTGTAAAAACGCAATGCTCGGGCCAGGGGCCTGTCTGAATAGGTATTTGCTGGCGTAGGGGTGCTTTAAAGAGACTGTTGTATCACTTTGCTCCTCTCAACCTTCTATAATTAGCACCACATGCTAAGGCAAGCATCAGTATTATGATTGCTCATACTGAGAGTTAGCGGTTTGTTTCAAACCTTCAATACCCTAGGTACCTGTGTGGCATATATAGGAAAATAAGCCACATTTTGGAAAAAGAATATTACAGTGACCTATATTGCTAAAAAGCTGTCAGTTAAGAGCCAACCCAAACAACCACTTACACTATGAACTATAAAGAACAAGCTAGCAGCTGCAACGAGACGTCCTGGCAGTCATCCAAAACACAGAGTCACTGCAAGCACCATTTGTGTCTTCAGACCATGTAAAAACGTAAGTGATGTTTGTAGCTTCTATTTATTTTACATCTCACATATCTTGACTGTCAGCCAGTCTGAACTGAAGTTGATCAAGACACATTCCCATGTTCAAACAGTGCTTGTTTTGATGTGTCAGTGCTGACAAACATGTTAACATTTGTTTCATTTTACAGCACCGTTAGTTTTGAAAACAGAAACGCTTATTTGCATAACCCTAATGAGCTCGTCTGCATATATGCTCATTACAAAGTCCATTTGATCTTACAGTCTAGCAATACATCTCCAGCGTGGCTGAGACTTGAGTGGGTGCGGTAAATGCGAAAGATGTATTGACAAGTGAATAAGTCTGGCCAAAACTCAGTCATTTGTAAATTGAGTTGGCTACTTTGGCTGCCATTTTAAGAAATTAGTTTAATCAGAAAATGAGCATTTTGTTACTTCAGGCAGTCTGCCACAGCGTCTTGCTGGGCCTGACACAAGGGCCAATCAGTCTCTTTTTCATACACATTTTGAATCATACACATCTGATCTGCGGTTTAAGTTGTTTCCTTCAAACCCGTAAATTGTTAAAAGCGTAATATTTGAAATATTAGAGTTAGTTGCTTTTAAGTGTTCTCAGCTAGACATTTCAAGTGCTTTCCCAATGCTACATTCCTCACTATGAAAATTAACATTCTTCTGTGGCAGAAAAAAGCAGGCAAGCATCAGTGCACAGTGTTTAGGGCATAACTTTTATTGTTTAATGATTTCCTTTGAGCCACAAACCCATCAAAACAGGAGTGAATACAAATTATTGAAACTCAGTTTACTTCAATGCAAGACCTTAAATAAAGCAAGCCCCACTGATTAACTATAATCCGATGTCAGTCATCAAAGACATGCCCATTGGCATGAATTCTTATTAGATTTTTTTTTGGCCACTTTCTCCATTGATAGTTCATGTTTGTATCACCATGGCAACAGAATTTACAAAGAGCACCTCTCTTTGTTGAAGATCTTTTTTACCTTGTCGCCTTAGCATTGCTTAGCTTTTTGTTGTCATTTTCCTGTCTTTAGATGGGTTCATAAAGCACGCCTCAATCAACGTGTCAACTCAAAGTCTCTCATTGTGTCAAACTGGATATTTTTAAGTAGCTTTTAGTGACAGTGGTGAAAATAACGATAATAATAAAAGTAGTAAACATCTTTTTCTCTGGAACGTAACTTGCTTTCATTGGGGATGAAAACACAAAGCAAAATTAATCAGCCTCGCCCTCTGGCAATACCAATTTCCTTTAGGATCCTCTAAAATTATGACAAAATTATCTCCATCTAATTATTTGTGTCCATATCTATTTGTGAATGCTATAGAGAGGCCATGTGGGGCTTGACCGATAGTGTTTTTTTAAAAAAAAAAACAAATCCCAAAAAATGGAGGATTCTGCCTGACAGCGACGATATGCTTTTATCTGCATGCCCTTGAACTGCTTTGTGATCTCAGATGACATTCTTCCATACAGAAAGTTATATATAAAAATATATGTAAAACACATCCAGTATAATATTAATGTTTATATGTGGATTTCTTGTACATATGTACATTCTTTACATTAAACACTATATACTATAAACTACTAGTAACACTTAAAATGTAGTTTTGATATAGGCCTAGTTAATGGCTATATTACATTTTGTGTGAAGTATGGATACATATATTAGAAATACATACTTCATGAATACGTTACACCTTTATGAAATAATACACTTTGCAATGTAACTCTTAAGCTAAAAGTTGGATTAGACTATATGTCCACATATATGTAAATATATCTTTTATGGCCATATTTTGGATTTCTGTGTGTGCTTATTGAATGATGTTTACATCTGGATGCTAATACTTTCTCATACATACGTGTAATTTTTGACAGGAAATTCTCTGCATTAATATTTGTGGTAATGTAATAATTTACAGTACAGATAAAGGCCAAATGAAAGTGACAGTGACAGTGAAAGTAACATGTTTTTGTCAGTTATGGTTACCCATAACTGAAATGTGACCTCTGCATTTAATCATTCGTGAGGAGTGAACACTGCAAGTTGTGAACACACACACACCCGTGTACCATTATTAACACCAGTGTACCAAATATGTACCACAGCAAAAGCTGTTATACAGGAGTTTCCAGGTATGGCTTTTCCACAGCCTGATGTAATGCTCCTTTGGTTAAGCATGATAGAGATGTTTGTTCACACTGTAACTTGACTGCATTTTTATCACAACCAAGCAATAAAAAGCCTTCCTGGTTTGAGGTTTTACACACTCGCTGAGAACCCAACATGCTTGGCAGCTTTTCTATTTAACTCCTGTTGCTTTATGGTATGCCTTTCAGAAATGTGGGCAACATCCCTCCCAATCGATTTCAATGGACTTTATTGGCTTAAAACCGCTGACAGAAAAGTCACATTCTTGGGAAAAGGACGTTTCCGAGCTGGATTCCACCTCACTCAGTGAATCAGCCAAACCTCAGTCAGGGTAGATTGATGGATCTGAGGTAAACAGCATTAATATGAATGCTTCAATTAATTTGAGAGGAGTCGTGTATGATGTGCATACTAACTAGCGGCCCTGAAGGAACCCACTTAACTTTCTTTGTTTTGCTCTTCCGCTAAGACACTGACTACACATTGTGTTTGTTCACTATTTGAAGACTCATTGGCTCAAGGCTGAAAATGCATCTGGAGTTGATATGTTTTTCTGCACATGAGCGACTTTGACATTTTATTTATTTATATGAAGGCTGTTCTATGCATTATGTGTTTATGGAAGTCTTGTCTGAATAGATTGTTCAAAAGATACATGTGGTAAGTAGAGCTTGGAAAACTGAGCTGTCAAATCCTCTGACTTTTATATAAAATCACTCAGTTGATATAAGCTGACATTCTTCTTTTAACAGTGGAATGCTTTCATGCATTGAACAAGGGTTTTGTGCCTTCTGAAAGGGCACCAGAGTGAATGGTTGATGTAGTGACATCTACTTCAAAAGTAACTCTAGCCATCACGCTGTCTGAGTGTAAAAGACAATGCGAGAGGGGAATTTACCAAGAATCAATTGCAGGCCTTGATAGTATCTTTTATTTGCATGCACTGCGCGTCTGCGTTGTTTTAGCACACGACTGAAAATATTATGCAAGTCACGATTAATGAAAACGGCAAATGCGCCCAAAACATTACTGCTAAATTCAGTTTTCACAGCACAGTTTCCCGTCTTGCAGGCCGATGAGTTCTGAGTTTTACAATCTAGCTGTGTAGGATGCAGCAGACAGCTGAGATCTGGCAACACTTCACTGGGACTGTACAGCATTGCTCCTCCAGGCACCTGAGTGGGCTTTTTAAATGTTTAATGCTTGACTGTACTGTTAGTCTGGATACTGCCATGATTAACAGAAAATGTATGCAAACACCTTTAAGCCAAATTCTGGCAATAGCAGAACATTAATTTATAACATTGACTTCTGTATAATAAGCCCAATTTACGTAACAAAGAAATGTGGTTCATGTTTAAAAGACGACAGTGACTTCATTTAAAGGTACGCTATGGAGGATTCCTTTATTTTTTATTTAAATGGAAAAAACAACATTAGCCAATACATAAACAAATCACATACATTCCTGTCTTACAGCATTATTAAGCATTAATTATGTTACATTTAGAGCTGTTGGGTTTGATTAGGTGGAAAATTTGTATAAAAAACACAACCCTTCTTCTCAAGTAACGTGCAATTTTGTGTTCTTGTACATAGAGATCCCAGCATTTTGTATTGTACCTTCAAAGACTCACAGAGCAATTTCAGTGCATCAAACACCCGACTGAACCGGAATGAGGATGGCATATGTGAATTCGGGCCACAACTCTTAGTGAATTCTCTGCGGAGAGGCATCAGTCATTGCGTCTGCATGTTTTGTCATTCCTGGGAAATATTTTGGTGCAAACTGTTGACATGTTTGTCTTGAGTTACTACGGTCTGTGCCCTGTTTCTTTCTCGCAAGCTGGCATGAATTATGCCATAAATGATGGATTCCTGTAGCAGATTGCTCTACAGATGAGTGATTGTGCTCGGAGCTACGAAGAGCCGATCGCCAAGTGTAGATCCATTTCCTAACAGCAAGGCTGCGGGGAGAGAGTAAAAGGGAAGATGCTAGATGACAAATGGCATTGTGTGGTCGTCATTTTGCAGGAAATTATTCCCCATCATTTTGCTGACATTGGGGGCATTTATCTATGCAGACGGGCATCTTGAGCAATGCTCAAAAAACACCTGCTATGAAAAGGTATTGGGTTCAAGTGTTTACTCTGTATGTAGACATTGTTTAGATTTATTGAGCTTGGTTTTTTTAAATTTTGGTTTTAATTATACCTTTGAAAGGCTGCACTGAGTGGCTGATTATAAACTGATGGGACAAGAAAAGGGGTTTGACAAACATTGGCAAAAATAAATACATCTTTAATTTCATGTGCTTAGAATTTCACTTTTAAATATTTTGAAATTAAGTTCCTGACAATTGCAGTGTTTTATAATGAAACAGACAATTAGATTTCCAGAGCAAGAACTGACTGCCCCAATTTTATCTAATGACAGTGTCTTAACAGCGCATCAATAAAACAAGGTTTTTTAAACATATTTAAGAGATATTGGGCAAAACATGACCCACAACTTAAAATTACCCTTTGCGAAATTAATTTGAACTGGTCAAAGAATTTAAAAAATGTAACATGTCATTCTGTCTCTTAAACCTCCTTTTATGTTCAATAGTAATAGTGAAGTTTATTCTGTAAACACCACTAACTAGAAAGCTGCTATGTGTCTCCCTGAGGATGTTCTCCCTGTCTACCTCAGAAACAAGTACAAAGCTTGTCAGTAATGGCAGAATTCAATATATAATACATCTGAGAACACCGAACGGTACGTGCCTCAGGATTATGTGGTTGATAGTAATGATGCATCAGATGCAACTGCTTGTAATTATGCTGTCCATCTTCTGGCTTTAGTCATCATTGTTTGAAGCACTCAACATGTTTCATTTTCTATTTGTGTTGATTGATAGGCTTGAGTAGTAGAGGTTACTGTTGTGCCATGTGACTGAAGGAAAGGTTTGCCTCTTTCTGTCATTGGTTACATCAGGCTCGCTTCTCGATGTGCCCATATGGCCTGGGAGGATGCCAGATCACTCCTGTGCCCCCAATGTGCAGCATGGCATAACTGGCAAAGCAGCGGGCTTCCTCTATAATGTCGCTTCTCGATAATCTTATGATCGCTGCAAAGACTACACAAGGAAATGTGTGCATTTGTGATTTACGGAGGAATCCTGAATACATCTGCGCAAACATACACTGGCAAACATGCTCGCTAATTAACTGCTGTTACAGATATCCAAGCCATCTTCTATGACATCAATAATCCATTCTCCAGATTCAATCCAGATTGTTCGTGATCGAACCTGTTTTCTGACAGTTTGATATTAAACAACAGCATTTTGGCTGCAGATCAGCTTCAATTCTCAGAGCGGCACTCAGACAGGATGAGGCAGCCTGATCTCTCTATTGGCGCTTTAATGACCCGTCATCTTTTGTGTCAAATGCAGTTTTGATCATGAAGTATTTTGCTGGAGGAGATGCTGCATCAAACAGCAAACATTTCCTCCTCTGTCCCACCGTGAGTCTGGGACTACAGAAAGGGCAAAGAGCGCATCTAATTACTGCTGTTCATTAAAAGCATCAGGCAAATAATTGTTTGGCTTGTTGTTCAGAATTATCTTGAAAATAGCCACTTCATTTAAATATTGAAAACGTTAGTCAGAATGTGCACGATGCTTTATTCACAAAATAAACAGTGAATAAGGACCAACAAGCTGCATTTAGGAGAAAACAGCACTACAGTATATTTTACTGCTATATGTCTTTTGTATTCATACAATTTATGTGAGTTACAGGCTGAAATTACAGTCATTGTTTACCGAGAATCGTCCTGTGCCTCTACAGTAAATTGCTCAAGAGTTACATTTTAGTTTGTGTATTCAGATGAGTCACGGTTCTGAGCAACAGGCATTATTTGTAGCATTGGCCATAACCACATTGTGCCATGCAAAGTATGAATGAGATTGGAGAAAAATGGCAAAGGGTAACATTTTCTGTGCAATTTCAATTTTGCTTGGTTCCTCACACAAATCAAACAGTTTCAGAGGCTGAAATATAGAGCGAAATGTTCCACAGAAGACAGACAGAAAGTCATACAGCTTTAAAATGGCATTAGAAAAGGAAAACAGATTTTTGTGTGAACTAACTCTTTTGTTAGGAATAGTTATTAGATTATATCTTGGCAGTGTAGAACACCCTCATATTGGCTCTGCCACTTTCTTTCTGGGCAAAGCTTCTTTAATGGGCAAAGCTTCTTCAATAGAGACTTCAAAATAGAAAAGATATTGCCTACAATGGTGTGAATTAGACACTTACAATAACGTGATCCAAAAGTCTAAGTAAGTGTTAAAATATCTCTTTGTGCCATTAGTTTCAAAGGGACTGACTGATGGTCCATGGTCCATTTGTTAAACTATTTGCTGTAGTTTCTTAGCCATGTTTGTGAAATATTTTTTAATAATTTATCTTAACACTTCCGTAAATTTGTAATTTGAAAATGTATGACATCAACAAATCTTTTATAATGCTGCTTGAGATGAGAAATCAAGAATAAAAAGCATCAAATACAGAAGCGGAATCACACCATGGCGGATTTCTTATTATGTGGTCCAGGCTGCTGATTAAGTGTGTATTGACCAGAACAGCCATTCATGTATAACATTCAGGGGGTGAAACAGATGACATTAGAGAAGCAAATCTCATGCATGTTATTTCATTAAATGAGAGCCCCTGCAATACATTTTATCTGGTCTTAAAATCCTTCTACACATTATAAACACAATAAACAGGCCTCGCTTGGAAATTGTATGTGCCTGCCTGTTTTTACAAGGTCAGAGGAGAGGGATTCATGAAGTGAATTGTTGAGTTGAATTGAATTTCAGAGCTTGGTGTGAAAAGCACAGCAATAAGTGAAGCAGATATCCATAAGCAGAATTGTATGTTCCAAGTTAGTTTGAAATAATTGGTACTTGTTAATTTTAGATGGGCAGATTCTGACTGCACACATTTCAGCTGATGATGGACTGACACTGCTGCACAGATGATTGCATAGAATTTGCTGGTTATTTATTATGATATCAATTATGTAGATAAACCCACCATTAAATGGCATGTAAAGACAAAGTGAACCGTGATTGGTTGCTTTTTGATTGAAATGCTATTCCAGTAGATGTTAATCTAGATATACATTCTACTTGGCAAAAGCACTAACACTGTTTATTTAGCCTCACCTACAGTATAAGCTCACTGACTCAGTGTCTTTTCCTTAGCAAAAAAGTGCTTTTTTCCCAGCTATCAAAAGTATAATGTTGGTCTAATGAGTATAATATATCACATCACAGTTGTATTAGAATTAAATGTAAGTACTTACAGGTCCAACACAGTGCTTTACATAGAGTTAGTTTTTCCTGAATTTAACCCAGGTGTTTGAACTTAAAAGGAACTTTAAATATTACAGCCTAAAGTTGTGGCTTTCTGTGGAACATTTAAGTGAAACAGGAAATGTAACCTTAATGTAATTAAATGTTAAAAGCAAAAGAGTGCAGCCCTGCCAAATGTACTGCGATTCATCTACTGCTTATTGCAAAAGCTGAGTTTCTTAAATCTTTCTATTTGAAAGGTTACGATGCATTCAATATTTAATCCGTTTGTGTGTTTTATTAAATTCAAACCCATGATCTTGATTTGCTCGCGCTATGCTCTACCAGTTGGGCTACTAAAAACAGTAGCGCTTCTACACACACACACACACACACACACACACACACACACACACACACCTCAAGTGCTTGGTTATTAGTTTTTTTAATCTCCCCAGATATGTTTCTTGTAGTGGAAATTGGCATATGTGTAGTTTGAAACTCAAAGGCATTAAATCCCAATATAAGCATCTGGTTGTAGAATGTTAATCTCGGCTTTCCTTGACACTACGGTTACTAATGCCACATTATCCTTTATCTGTTTATAAGAAAAGTTTAATTATACAGTGAAATTATAGTCTCACTTATTAGGTTGTGATTATTTAATTGTGAGTCAGTATTTTTTATTTGAGTGTGTTTGAAGAATCTTCTTTATCTTTTCGTGTTATTTGTCAATAAGTTTACTGGACAAGATTAAGAAAATGCTTTTAAAAAGCATTAAAGTTTGAAGGTTATCCAGACCTTACAGACAGACAGACAGATAGGTAGGACTGTGAAGTCACACACAGACTCTGTTATATTAATGAGGTCAATCATCAATTTGGTGCAAATCCTTATTTCATTACAACAGTTTCATCAATTTGGATAAAAGTGCTGTTATAATGAAGTGCTATAATAGTGTTCAGCTATGTGTGTCCCCTCAGAGAGAGTGTGTTTAGTTCCATTCTAATGGCTTTCTTTGTGCTGTTGTTTCATCTATTCTTAGATATTTTCTTTGGGGGGAAATGGCCATAATGTTGTTGTTTTTTTAGGCTGCTCATGCTGTGGCCACATTAAAGTAAACACCGTTTTTTGAACTTTAAACATGGTTGACTGCGGTCTCAGAGGAAGAGACAGCTTTGCTCCCTAATTCATTATTTTATGAGCCTTCAGTGTATTTAATGTCTTCAGTGTATTTAATGTCTTCAGTGTATTTAGTGAAGGTTTGACCTCTAAAATCTATGTTAATTCTTGTGCCAATCAACATGTTCAAGGATCTTGAAATGATAGTTGAAACCGTATAAAATGGATAGTTACAGCTTTAAATTCTGATTGGATGAGCTGCTCACACACATTTTTTATGAATGCATCATGTGTTTCTACATTGCTTGGCAACCGCAAACAGCGTACAGTCATTGTAATGAAATATTTATTGCTTGTCAGAAGAAATATTTATTTCAGTCATTTTTAATAATAAATGTAATTTTTTATTTTATCCTTGTTGTTCATCATCAATTAAAAAAGAAAGTGCCACAAGTCTTGTTGTTTTGTTATAATGTCATGTCTTTTATTTTGAAGTCTGATTTTGTAGTCCTTGTCCTGGTCTTTGTAGCCTCTAGTTTTGCCCCACCCTGATTTTGTCCAGGTGTTCCTTGTTTTCCTGATTAGTCTTCCTGGTTTGCCTTTGTCCTTGGTTGGTTGTGGGATGTGTTAATAAACAAAATGGTTTAGAATGCAAGGTATTTTCAATTACGTTACTTTATGTTACTTTTATATCTTTCCGTACATGCCATTTCATTCACATAATGTCATTTTTAAAATATTTGACTATTAGTACATGGTCACAGGGTTTTTTAAACACTGATGATAAAAACAACTCCTTTTATCACATTAATTGATCATTTTTTCATCTTTACTCTCATTCTGTACATCTCTCTCGACGTGTGACCCTGTCAGAGCTGTAAACCAGCAAGGTATTGGTATCTGAACTTGGTATTGATGAATGGCTGCATTCTCTGTCCTTGCGTCCTTCCGAGTTCATTCTTCCAAGGTTGCCTGGTAATACTGGTTTCCACAAGGACGCAAGTCTGTTCTTTGTGTTGTTAGAATTAAGAAATGGCTATGAAGTTTCTGTAATTTCCTCACCTTTGTTCTATGACGAAAAGAACAAAGAAAAGTTCAAAAACATATGGATCTGGAATTCTCTTCAATTCAGCTACAATAATTAAAGTGCCAAGTTCTCCAATACAGCAAACGCTTCTGCAGAGCTTCAGTTAAAACCAGTTAATTGTTAAAAAAGACAAGTCAGCAACTGAAGGTGAATGTATAGATTGCCCAGATAATTTAATGGACTGGCTCGTTGCCTTCTGGCTGAATTATGTGCAAACTTGTGGTTATTACTTAGAGAATGAACAATAATGGGGAGGTTTGTTTGTTTGATCTGCAGTGCTTGTATTTAGTGATATTTGGTGATTTTCTGTGAGGGGGATGTTTGGGGCTTTTAGTGTCACAGCGTGGTGCAAGTGGATGAGATGGAAATGAAGGCGATTAGCATATTCACAGTGGTATCAAATTGTCAAACTGTGACACCTCAGCTCCATTAAACACAGAAAAGTTTATATGCTAAAAAAAAGAATTGCACTTTTAGTCAGGTTTAGTCATTTTGCTTTTTTTAGATTCAATACACCTACACCTGTTTGTAATCTGTTTGTTGCTTGATGGCAATCTTTAAAGATTTCTCTGAAAGAAGGAACAATTACACTGATTTATTTGATAACTGTATCATAACTTGTAAATTTAATAATATGAAATCATCATTAGCTTGTTATATTTACTGTGCTGTGCAGACAGTCTACAGGTTTATTGGTTTGTTTCATTAATAAAACTTCAGTGAAATATATGATCAAGTCAGCAGACATCCCTCCTTCACGAGAGAGAGAGAGAGAGAGAGAGAGAGAGTGTGTGAGAGAGTGTGTGAGAGAGTGTGTGAGAGAGAGTGTGAGAGAGAGTGTGAGAGAGAGTGTGAGAGAGAGTGTGAGAGAGAGTGTGAGAGAGAGTGTGAGAGAGAGTGTGAGAGAGAGAGTGAGTGAGTGAGTGAGTGAGTGAGTGAGTGAGATAACTACAAGTTGTAAAACATTGTCACACATGAGTGTTTATATTGGGTCAACATTAAATGAGTTTGGAATATGCCTAACCATATGTGCAGAGCAGATTTTGGACTTTATGTAGGCATATACTGTACGGTTATGTCAGGAAACGAAGAGGTATAGTCTTAACAGAAGACGTATACATTAAGGAAATAAACAATACATTGAAATAAAATTAAATTGAAAAATAAAGGGTACATAGAAAGACAAAAAAAATTTAGTAGTGAAAAAAGTCAAATTGCCTAAAACAGGATGGCTGTGTAAATATTGGCCAAATATGTCTTATTTATTATTCCACAGAAGAAAATTACAAAATATGGGTAAATAATGAAGGAATTGAACTACTTCTTTAATGAGGCTTAGTGAGTGGAATGTTACTTCTATTTAATTAGTTTTTATTAACCTTTTTAATTATTATTCTAGGATTATCAGTGATTACTATGTCAGAAAGAGGTTCAGCCACAAAGAACATAGCAGACGGAGACAGACGGGGCCAATCGGTAAGTCAATGATCTATAATTTATTAACTCATAAAATATTATACTTTTTATGTAATAGCACATTGCATAATAAGAAACACATAACAGCCTTTTACCATGACCAGATTCAGACCAGATATATATGTATCTTGTCATCTTATTTTTAAAACTCTTTGATCACTTAATAATCAGGATCACGATTCAAAGATGTCGGACGAGCACAGAGATACAGACGATTCTTCAGAGAAAACGCCAAGTAGGGTGTCCAGATCCCCGCAGAAATCCTCTAAAAGACCAAAAACAGTACTTGTGAAAGTCAGACTGCTGGATGGATCTGCCTACGAGACCGGCGTGGAGGTACAGCGTCACTTGTGTGCGCTAAAACTAATTTGTTGTTGTGAAGAAATATGGTGGCAAACCTCTAGGGCTCTCCGCTATTTCACAAACTGTTCTCCAATAGCTCTGTATTCTTTTTCATGTGAACCACACCCATGCCGATTGCTTGAACAGCTAAATTAGATCTGACAAAAAAGGAAAATTATGCCTGCAGCCATTATAGAGCATAGATTTTAAAGTATAGCTGCTGGTTCTGATGGCAGGGTTAACAAGTTTTAACAAGGTTTAAGTAAAAATATTTAATAGAATTTTAACTTTGCCTTTGGGTTTTCTTTTAAAATTCCCAGGGGATTAAAATCTATACTCTCATTGTTGCCTAGCAAACTGTAGGCCACAACTGGGGGCAGTTGTTTTGGGGCATGAACCACTGATGCAATTAGATGACACTACATATCAGAAAAGCTTAGAATGGGTCAAATACTGTGTACTCTGTGTATCTATGAATCTCACATTTCAGTGTCTTCATTGGAATTTCACAGCCCAGCAATGCAGTCCCATCTCTACTACTGCAGTGCTCCCGGGAATGAAATATGAATGCTAGTGTAGGCTGATGGGGGCTTTTCATTGATAGGTGAAAAGACCTCTCACACTAGTAGCTCTCCAGGGAATGTCCTGGAGGTTCTGGATGGCTGATGGACTTTCTGTGTGGATCTAGACACAGCTCTTCTCTGGATCTTATTCATGGCTTTCCCATAAATTTCACATCCATTTGCTAGTACTGATGGTGCAACACCTACTGAAAGAGACAGACTGTCCAATCTAAAGGTCAGAGACCATTTTCCAGTATTCTGTGGCTCGCTGAAGGAAGGGGGGGGGATGGGAAATCTATACTGATGACTTGCTAGTGGTTCCATGGAGTAAATAATACTACTGCCTCCAAAAAGAGGGTTATGCACTACCAGGCATGTGTGTGTGCTATCTCAACCCCTGGCTTAAAAGGATAAGTACCCCAAAATAAACAAAAATCAATCACAATTTAGAACCTTCCTGTTGTTCAATACCTGAAGGATTTTTTCATTCCAAATACATACAATTTTGGTGGGAAATGGACAAAAATGTAATCATTATTCACTGAAAATCTTCTCTTTCTCCACAGCTCTTAAATCTTATTGATGCGCACATATTTAAAAATTTGATTTTTAGGTGTACTGTCTCTTTAAAAAATTGGTGGCCCCTGCTGAAACTGTGACTTGTTCTTATGCTGATAACCTTAATTATAAGGCTTATGACACAGCTTATCTTATTAATAAATAAACCCTGTTAATAAACATGCAGCTGTCATATCGTCAATAACAATGATCTGCTCTGAATGTAAATGCTGTAGATCATCATTCCAGCTCATCAGAAACCTTTAGCTAACGGATTCTGTGGAAGAACAATACTGCCTGCAATCATCATTGGCAACAACAAGTTCAGCACTGTTGTTCATCAGAGCAGGAGATTGTAGCATCCTGTGATCCTTCAGCATTTAACCCTTTTGTTGCAATATGGTAAAAATTACGATATTGCTTTAACATATAAAAATGTTTTTTGAAATGGAGGTCTCTATGACTAACTTATGAGTTCTTTTTGTAGTAGCACCCACACTCTTTCTTTCAAAAAAACCTTGTGCTTCAGCCATGAGAGGCCAGTGAGGCGACACACATATACACACACAGACTCTCACATAAAACCTTACCACTTCTGTTGCCATGGAAACAGCTGCGCTGTACCCCTGTCGCCGCGAGAAACAGGCTCCCTGGGCGGCGAATGCTCAGTGTTTCTGTAAAAAGGGAAAGCCAGGGTTGGTGTCTCAAGTGTGCTGCATATGCCACTCTTTTGTGCAGAAATGCTGGGTGTGGTCAGCACAGATGCTGAGCCTTGACTTCTTATGGAATACTCAGAAAACAAACACAAGCTTTTGTTTAGGGACTATTAGGACTGTGTAAGGTGTATATTTTGTCAAACAAATGTTCTGTTGATATCGACTTTACAGTTGTGTTTTGGGTACCAGAGACCCCAATGATGTGTGTAAAAAATAATAATAGTACTTTATAAATTAACTTTTCTATATATATTCTCTGTTATCTAATCAATTATTCTTATCTAATCAATATATATATATATTCTTATCTAATCAATTCAGTCAAAAAAAACTATATGTAAAAATATATTGCATTTATTCATGTTAACACAAGTAATCGTTTTGTTTTTCAAGGAGGACAAATTTTGCTTATTAACAGTTCTCATGATATTAGTAGAGTTTATGATGTATCTACCTAAACTCTCAATTATTTGTTTTATTCGAGCTATTAAAAATATTCTAAGGGTCTCAAACAGGCCCAAATAGAACATAAGGGTAAAGCTCCAGGATAAACAGTTAGCACTTCTGGATTTGATTAAATTGGTAAGAAAGTGTCTTCGCCATTGATGAAACACTAAATAAGTCCCTCTTCTCTCTTCTTTCCCTGTCTATCTGCCTGCCTCTGTGTGTGTGTGATAGAAACTCTGTAAGGGGCAGACGTTACTGGATCTGGTGTGTGAGCACCTCAATCTTCTGGAGAAAGACTACTTTGGCCTGACCTTCAGTGACACAGAGAGTCAAAAGGTCAGAGTTCACCTCCTATTATCTGCTATCTATGTTCATGGTCATTTTTGGACTTCATGCCATATACATATACACCATAAAATAGATTTTCATATACATATAAAATAGAATAAACATATACATATAAAATAGATTTTCATGTATACAGACCCATTTATACAATGTGACAAAAATAGTTAAGTTTGATGCCTGTAATTTAAAAATCAGTGCTATAATTATAAGGTCCCGGCATAGTCTTACTCACTTAATATAGATTCATATATTGATTGTTTTGTGGTTAACTTCTGCAGTAATCAAATGCAAACATTCTAAGTAACTCATTCGCTTTCATTTGTAACTAGGCAACCAGGATTTTTCCCAATGCGTGTGATCTAATCAAATACAAAAAAAATCCTTTGTTTCCATGTATATTCGCTGCCACGACCTGTCTGCATAAAAATGCACCATCACTGCCTCTGTTGTGCAGATAAATGGATTGGGATGATGTGGTTTTTAAGGACTTCTGTGGTCCTCATGATTTGGATTCTCTTGTCAGAGGCTGCATTTGATTGATGGAAGTCATCTCTGGCTCACAGTCTATAAATAAACCTGCCTGAGCTATTGTGACTGGTGATGGTTGTCCTGGTCTACTTCCACTTTGCTATTTTGCTCAGCTGAGAGTCTTGTGAATGCTGCTATTTCCAGCAGGGATCGTCCTCAGGCCAGCAAAGCTGATAGACTGCAGTTTGAAAGGTGAACGATTTTCGTTTGAAAACCACATGCGTCAAAGGTTAGGGAGAGAATCTTGTGGAGAGCTCAAGACACTTGCACAAGGCAGCGACATTTTTCAAATGTAATAGAGAAGATTTGTGTTACGGCATGAGGTGATTTATAGGCCAGACAGGCAGATACAAATAACCAGCCTTTCACCGAAAATATCTTGGCTAGAGTGGAGGAAAAGAGTAATTTCATTGACAGTTTTATTCCTACTTGCATGTTTTACATGTATCAGTGGTCATTTATGAGTTTTGGTACTGTGACATGTGAATGAGGCAGATTTCTATTAATCTTATCTGGGCCGAATTGCCATTAAACGGTTTTAGGTGTCACAAGGCTTTGTGTGACCTCACTGGAGTGCTGTGTGCAGATGACATTTAGCCACTCATTCACTCTTCCTGTGGCTCTAGAATATTAATGCACTGACCAATTTATAGAATATGTATGAGGCCATTGCTCTTACCGTAGCAGATTCAAGTAATCTGCATTGTTTGCTTCTTTAAAGAGCCACTGACTCTGGTATTTTTTTTTTCTTTTTATCAGAATTGGCTTGATCCTTCAAAAGAAATCAAGAAACAAATCCGCGGTAAGTGTAATAAACAATAAAATGCTCTGAATTAAAATAATCGCAGCTATGAGTTTTATCAATACATGTTTGTTTCTAGTTGGTCCTTGGATTTTCTCCTTTGCTGTCAAGTTTTATCCGCCCGATCCGTCTCAGTTGATTGAAGACATCACGCGGTACGTAAACGTTAAAACTGACATGTGTAATTTCGGTGCCATTAGTGTCACTGGATTTGCAAAAATAAGGATCGTTTCCTGAAGCTGTTCCTATCTGTCATTTGTCTGAAAAATAGTCCCAAAATGAAGTCATTGGTTAAGCTTGTTTTGAAACACTCTCATATTGAATAATCTTAGATGTTACCACATATAGTATAGCACGTTTACAGGCTGCCTGAAACATTTTTAACAATGCACCTTCTACAGGGTAGTGTAGATTTACACATGTGGGCTATGGGTTGATCGATTTTGTTATATATATATGTGTGTGTGTGTGTGTGTACAGGTATTACCTGTGTCTGCAGCTAAGGGAGGATATACTGTCAGGGCATTTACCCTGTTCATTCGTCACTCATGCTCTGCTGGGTTCCTACACCGTTCAGGCCGAGCTGGGAGACTACGACCCAGAGGAACATGGGCCGGATTACATCAGTGATTTCCACTTCGCCCTCAATCAGACCCGTGAGCTGGAGGAAAGGGTGATGGAGCTCCACCGCACCTACAGGTAAATGATGTTCACCAGAGAATGAAGTAGCTGATCTTCAGATATCACATACAGCTCCATCAGAAGAAGATGTTCTTCATCTCACTATGTTGTTTTGGTACTAAACATGTATATTGTAAATGTTTCTTTAAATGTGGGGTTCTCATAATGATGACCTGTGCTCAGGGGCATGAGTCCCGCTGAGGCTGAAATCAACTTTCTGGAGAACGCCAAGAAGCTCTCCATGTATGGTGTTGATCTCCATCACGCTAAGGTACGGGTCTGGAGCTGTATTTAATCATCTGTTAAAAATGGTACAACTAGCATTACAGAATGTGTAAATAAGATTATCTTTTAAAAAACAAATATTTAAAACTAACACTAAAGTAAGTAATGTAGTATGTTATGTAGGATGAAAGTGTAAATGCTGTGGAGCTTTTAATGCAAAATGCAAATCAAAGGTTGACCAGCTTTTTCTGTTGGTTTACAAAAAAGAAAGATTCGATTTCTCACACAAAATAAGAAATATACCTTTTAGGTTTATTAGAAGCTCAGACCACTATTATTCCAAGTTTTATGTGTTTTTCATACGGTATAAAAGAGATGTGACTGAAAATCTAGAATCTAATCTGTTTTTATTTGTTTTTGTGTGTGGGTATGTGTTACAGGACTCTGAAGGCATTGACATCATGCTCGGCGTGTGTGCTAGTGGCCTTTTAATCTACAGGGACCGTCTGCGTATAAACCGTTTTGCCTGGCCCAAAATCCTTAAAATATCTTACAAAAGAAGCAACTTCTACATCAAGATCCGCCCTGGAGAGGTAGAGAAAAAGGTCTTTTGAGATTTTCTAGGTTTTTCTTATTATATATCACTTGTAGATGCATGTTGAAGCACTTGCTAGATAAGGCTGTCGCATCGAGACTGGCTTCAAGCTGTGGGCGAGAAAAATGGGCGGAAGATTGTCATGATGAGATTTTATTAGAAAAGAAATGGAAGTTTTACAGGCATTTGGAATTTCAATACAGGCTTTCAAATAAAGCAGTCCTCTAAAGACTCATGTGGGTGTTCCTCTACAGTTACACCCGAAAGCAATGAAATATTTCTTAAGCACATTTCTAATTAAGCCACTTTAAAAAACACTGACTTTAATTATTTCTCAACAAATGCCGTTTATATTGTTTGATGTTCTGCTTTTTAGTTGGTTAGCTGCTGAGAGAAAAGGTTTTAAAACATTGCTGAGAAAAAGAGGGTTTTAAAACATCAAGACTGAGCTTTGAAAAAATTTGGCCTAGTGGGCATAGAGAAACACAGAGAGATAAGCAGAAACTGAATGGATTTGAGGTTAGGACTGAATTCAAACTAGAGAGAATAAAAAAGAGGTTTTTATTAAGTGTTAAGAGTCTGCAGGCTGCATCTGCAGCGTGCCTTTCACTGGTTGTGCTCACACAAAGCTTTGGCACAAAAGCAAAGACGTTTCTTTGACTCTGCCTATTATGTGTGAGGGTCAGATATGAATGCCTAACAATATTTTAGTGCCTTTATTCGAAATGCTTTTTCGTTACATATCTTATCAATGCAATGGGCATGATTCTGTGGGCCTTGACTTTATGGATATTAATATTTACTGTCATTGTTATTCAAATTCTCTGTGGCTTTGCAGCCGCCTTTAGAAATTGTGATTATGTGCTGTTTGGATCAATTTAAAGGCACACAGAATTATGGCCTGTGGTTTGATAGCTTTAGCAGCAAACAGATTTTACACTTTGTCAAATTGCCTGTCAAGTAACACGCTACCACTCTGCTTTCCCTTCACAACCTTTACTTCCCCCCTCCGATCACATGCCCACACTCCCCTGCAACCCCAGTACGAGCAGTTTGAGAGCACTATCGGCTTCAAACTGCCCAACCATCGTGCCTCTAAGCGCTTGTGGAAGGTCTGCATCGAACACCACACCTTCTTCAGGTAGGCCTGCACTAGAACAACCACCCCTGTCACAGCACTGAGCTTAGCTTTTCATTAATGTGAGCACGGTGCAGATGCTGTTTCTTTGTTTCTTAAGTTGGGTCTAGGTCTTAGAACAAAGTCTAAAGTCTAGATCTGTGTTGTGACTTATGGTCTCTGACAAGATCACAACCTATTTTCAGCTTGTTGTAGGTGATAATTACATCAGTTCTTAAACTGTGAGGTGTACTGCAAACTTGTGTGGGAAACTTTGCTGTTTTCTGTTTGCTCATTTTCTGCTCATTTGCTTCTTTAGGAAAAGTAGTAAACCTTGCTTAATCAAATTTTTTGCAAAAATGTGGAGTTTGACTTTGAAAATAAGGGGAAAAACTGATTAATTGAGCATTTTAGGTAAACTACTGTAGTTTACATCTATTTTAGTTCTTAAGCCTGGACAGTGTAGAACTAGGTCTTATCAGGACCTAGTCTTAGATCTTAAAGGGCCTGGTCTTGACAGTTCTGTGTAATAATAGCATTACAAATTGTAGCTATTAAGTCTGGCAACTTTGACTTTGGCTTAGATACTTAAAATATTCATGCCAAGTTTTTATTATACCACATTATATTTGGTCACACACATTATTCTGACACTGTTTCTGCTCCTTGTGCCTCTCCTGTAGGTTGGTCTCTCCTGAGCCTCCACCCAAAGGTTTTCTTGTTATTGGCTCAAAGTTCCGCTACAGTGGGCGGACACAAGCCCAGACTCGTCAGGCTAGTGCTTTAATTGACAGGCCAGCTCCTCAGTTTGACCGTTCAGTTAGCAGGAGGTACCTGCTATCCCGCAGTACAGATGGAGGTAAGAACCAGTATTTCCAAGAACTATTAAAAGAACCAGGTTTCTTATATTCTGATCATCACAAAACATTGTGACAAAGAAGGTTCTTAAGTCTCTCAACAAGGTTTAATCTTTTACTACAAATGTATCAAACATGTGAAACACTTTATGTCCAATTTCATCTTGAAAATGTACCCACCACGTGCTAATAACATTAAATATCACACCTTGAAGACTGAGTTCTTTCTAAACACACTTTCTGTGTTTAGAAAGAACTATATTTGTCAGGCCATCTGCTTTTGAGATAGGCCACCAACTCCTGTTTGGCATGTTTCTTTGTATTTCTTACAGAATCTGCTTTAGGTGACACGATGGACAGACTGTCCCAGCACACCTCTAGTGAACCTGTGCCCAGTCTTCCCAGAGATGAGTTAGACCAGGACTATCTGGAGCACAGTCTGGATCAGGAGCTGGAGCACGATCAGGTTCCTGAACCAGCTGAAGATCAGCAGCTGGAGAGCAATTCCACTCCCCCTAGAACTGTGGAGCTTAAGGTTCTGTGCTCACAACATTGTTTGTTTAGCTGTGGTCTAATTCATTCTATATTTTTAATTAATATTAAGATAGTATATAAATAGATGTATAAAACAATAGGGCAGTATACGTGAATAAATCTTCTGCCCTCTCTGTGGTAGTTCTAGTAAGAATGCTTTTGTAACATAAGAGAAAAAAACTAAAAGTTCTTCTCAGAAGATTTAAACAACTAGTTCCATTTATGTGCAACACCTGACTAACGCTTTCCTGTCCGGTCCTTCAGATTAAAACAGCAATCTATCTTCCTCTTTAGAGCATTTTCCTCCCTCTATCTTTCTTTCCTGCTCTGTCTTAAATATTTCTATGCCTTCTAATTCTCTTTTGAATTGAAGTTTCCTGTCTCACAAATCTGCTCGCACACTCACTTCCCCTGCCCATAATGTCGCCTTGCTAATGTCCTCAGACTAATTCAGATTCTGCACTGCTGTCTTTGCTAGCCCTTCACTGCTGTTTTCTAACTATCACTTCTTTCTTCATCGTCTCGCGGACAGAGGAAGGAGGCAGGTTCTCCTGTAGACTCTAAGACAGAGGTATTTTTGGACTGAAGTATTTATTTTTGTGTCTAATTGTCTGTTTGTCATTGTCTGAATTGCACTCTTAATCTGCATACACACTGCAGCATGGCTTTAGAGTGCCTTGATGAAAATAGAGGAGTGATTGCTATGTTAAAAAGCAGATCATGTATTTTTCCAGCCTTTGTAGGCATGATTTTTCCTGAGATCCAAATGAGATCATTGTTCATGGCAGAATCATCTTGGCATAACAGTTTTGTTATCCATGTCTTTCAGATCTGTGAACTGTGTTGTGATGGTTCTTTTTGTCCTGCTTAAAGTCAACATGAAATCAAAATCAAACCCAGTACGTACTTTGTTAACGTTGTTCCTTTTCTCATTGTTTTTAATACATAAAAGCGTTTTTCCAAAATATTTTTATAAATTTATACATTTACAAATATGTAATTGTAATACTTCTGAAACAAATTTCCCTTGTTTGTTGATATTATGTCGGGGAACCAATAGGAAAATAATGTTAACCACATTATCAATGTACAGTGGGCATGCAGTGGCGGGAGGAAGACGCCCAGATGACAAAATGCAGTTGAATTTTACCCTGTAAGGAACTTCTCATCAGAGGAGATTGTTCTTTGTGCAAGGTGCATGTTTTTGTGGATACTTTTGACTTGGTGGGAAAGGATAGAGATTTCGATGTACAGTGATAGTATGTCCTGTAACACATAAGAAAAAGGTATAAAGTCTTTCCTGGAGACAAAGCTCAGTGGAGTCTTTTAAACGCTTTTTAAGTTATTTGCTTGCAGTTGTTGGCCATGTGCCTGTTATTTCTTTCCTCTGATTGAGCTAATGGTTGAATTATGGAGGGTGATGCTGAAGGCCACACACACTGCTCAATGTCACAGCATTGTTTCAGGATGCTGTTGTAGGTCATGCAGACATTCTACAATCTTGCCAATAGTTACTGCAGTAATTTAATGCCAGATAAAGTTAATGTAATAAAGGTACCAGCAATAACAGCAAAAAGCAATTTCAAAGATTAATGTCATGAAAAGTGACAGAAATTACTCTGTAATCAATTCCTCAAATTTGTATTAGTAAGACCTGCTATAGCGTGTAATATTCTATTACAGATGTAGTTGTATTACATAAAATAAAGAGTTCATATTAATTTAATTTTATGGGTTAGTGGTAATACATTCTCAATCTACAAATTGAAAAATTACATTAATTAATTACTGAATTAAATTACAAAGGATGCTGGATGTCTGAATGCTGCTTGGTCAATAGCTGTGGTTTATTACTCGTAAAGCACAGCTATAGTATGAGCTCATCACTGCTTTACTATGTATGTATACATAAGGGCAGTTGTGGCCTACTGGTTAGTGAGTCGGGCTTGTAATCGGTAGGTTGCTGGTTTGATTCCATCGCTGGCAGGTAGCAACTGAAGTGCCCTTGAGCAAGACACCTAACCCTCGATTGCTCCCCGGGTGCTGCAGTGATAGCTGCCCACTGCTCCAGGTGTGTGTGTTTGTTCACGACTTGCAGTGTGTGTTCACTCCTCACTGGGGATAAGTTGAATGCAGAGGTCACATTTCGGTGATGGGTAACCATAACTAACAAAAACATGTCACTTTCAGTATATATATGAAAATAGATGCTGAAGATAAAACACATTTTATCGGATCTGTTTCTCGGTTCAACATTGTCCCCCAAAGTGCTTCGTCAGTTTAAGCCAGCTGGTGCTTAAGAGAGTAAAAGAGCAAATTTATTTCTTTTTTAGCAAAGATGTTTAAAGATGTGTTACTTGTGCCCTTTTGTGTATGTAGCTGTTACATTTCTCTGACTGAAGAAAATGGCCACAAAATCAGTTTCAAGTGCCTTGCAGCCTAATGATTGGTATCTGGCCTCGGGCCTCGACTCTTAAGCAGTGTCCTGCTTCAGTGCCTTTCTTCTTGGAGGCATAAAGACGAAGGCTCACGAAGTCGTGAAAGGCACCATTTCGGCCTGGACACACTTCCATTGGGGGTACTTCCATTCTCACCTCCCTCAACAGTGGGTGGCCAAGTGCTATGTGGAGATTCCCCAGGTAGAGCGCACCATCGCGGTGCACCTCTGCCTGCAAAGCACTGCCACCTGGAGGAGTCCTGCAAAGCTTCCCTCCAAGGTTTGTATGTTTTTTTGTCCCTCGTGGTGTGGGCTTGCACTGCCGCTGGCTAGGCTGCCTCTGGATGGAACAGTGTCCACTCGGTATAAGAGCATCACCTCAGGCTCAAACTTGCACAGATCCATGACACAGAGAAAGTTTGTTTTCTTTATGCGCCCTTCTGGCAAGCCATTTGCAGACACTTAAGGAATTTGCTCAGCAGTTTTCAATTTTAAACAAATTCAGTTTTAAACAATAATGCAAGGCCTTGCTGAGGCCTTGGCATATTGTGAATATAGTCATGGCTAGAAGGGTTTCAGTCACTACCATTTGTCACCCTTCAGATGTGTCCGTATTGACAGCGTAGCACAGACTCTTGACAGTATTTGACAAATATACAGTATATAATGGTACACTACATTTTTAAATAATTAGAAAAAAGTATACCCTCATTTTGGTGAAGAAATGCTCCTGAAAATTAAATTCAGACAAATTTAACCAATATTCTTTACTTTGAAGTAGTAAAATTTGTTAAAAAAAACTATTTCACGTTGAAATGTCAAACGGGTTGCCAGTGCCATTTCATGTTGACTTTAAGAATTTTTTAAATGTATTCCAGTCTCACAGCAGGCACTTTTTTGTAATCATACATACAGTAGGTGGAGAACTCTGAGGTGTTGCCATATTGCCAGATTAGCCTCATCTGAGCACCATGTTGATTTAGACAACTCTCAGAATGGTCTGTGTGTTGATTTCTGTCACAGCTGTTTTGTAGTTAATAGGCATGCTGTTGGTGTACTGTTTATTCATGCTCATAGACACCTTCAAGTACATGCCAATCTGCACCTCCAAGAGAAGACGGTATAAATAATGAAAAGAAAGCTCAGGGGATTTGTGTCACTGGACTGGATCTGTCTTTTTATTCAAAATGTACATGACTAAACAATGTCTAAACCCGAGTAACCAAAGCAGTGACACAACCTTTCTCACTCACTGTACTTCCACTGCAAACGTCAACATTCTGTATCAGAGTTCCTCTTCTGTTTGGCTGCCTGCTTTCTGAATTCTACCATGCTCTGCCTCTCTGTCTACCCTACCTCACTTTGCCTCTGCCTCCATTCCTTGGCTTGCACCATACCTTTCCCCCACCGCCCCTTTACCTCAGTCGGACCAGGACTTGGCCCCACGCCCTAAACAGGAGGTACTCTTTCTCATAGATTCACAGCCTGAGCTGTCTTTTCCACTCTGTGTTTGTAGTTTCTTTTTTGTACTTGTCCTCTACAGTAGAAGAACCAGAAAATGAACCAAAATGGATGTTTATTTGACATGTTGTTTGTTATCTGCACCAGCATGCTTCATGTTTAATGTGCTGCTTTTGTTCTCTTACATATTAAATGTAGTGATTTGTACAAGTTCTCAAGAAGAGGCCTACTTGGAACAAATGTTTTACTTGTCATAATCACAATATTTACACAGTGTTTTACAGTGTTAAGAATAAACAGTTATTGTTATAAAGTTATTGTTCTCAAAAAAGAAAACATTAAGTATAATAATTGGTTCATGTGATTGGATAATTTTCTTATTTTCATCATTCGTTTTTATCCATTAATTAGAGTTTTTTTTATTTCAGAACATGTTTCACTGGGAAACATTTACACTATTTATCTGTAACAAGATCAGAACTGCACACAAAACTCTCACGTTAATGTGCCTAATCTTTGCATGACTTATTATGTACCTGACACGGGTAGAATAAACATTTGCAAACAGCTTTGTATTATTTTCCCTCCAATATTTTCCCTCCAGTGGCTCTTAGAAAAAACGATTAGCTAATGGTAAGTGCTTCTATCCACTGACCTGTTTGTTTTATAGCAGTTCCTGGATAAACCAGAAGATGTGTTGCAGAAACACCAAGCCAGCATCAATGAGCTTAAAAGAGCGCTGAGAGAGCCAAACAGCAAACTTGTCCACAGAGAGAAGCGTCTCTCTGGAGCTTCATCAGGCAGCACTCCAGAGAAAAAATCAGTAAGTTGTTAATACCTACAAGGGAGTCTGTTGACTTTTCAAAAAGCAATGTTTATTATAAATTATATTTTTGTTCTGAAACTACTTTGAAATTCCTGATCAGGGTTATTTTCATTTATTTCCGTTTCAGTGGCAGATTTAATGTCAAAGGCTAGTTTATTTCCACATTTTGTTTGCTGTGACAAATCGTTGTTTAAGTGGATGCTGTTGAAAAATTTTTTGTCATAGCTGTGGTCAAGTGCTATTAGCAATTCTGAACTTCAATAGAAGCTGGCTGAGATAGTTTATTTGAACACAACATGAATGCATTTTTAATTAATGTTATAAAGGCAATATTATGGCCTGCTAATAAACTTTAATGGCATTTCACCAATTTGTCTCTATTTTTAAGAAATATCCATCCAACTTTATAACATAAATTTTACCCCTGGAATCATTAAGCTGTTTTCTTGACAAATTTGATATGAACATTTGACGCAAGATATACGCCATGCAAGTTACAGTGAAGGGTATATTGTGGCGCTGATGAGCCATTGAAACTGTTCACTCTATTGATATATAGGCCTCAGAGGAATCCCTAGTGATTGAGAAGCAAGATGGTTATCAAAGAAACCTGACCCACAATAAAAAAGAGGAAAAGGGCAGAAGTCCTAGAGTAGCTTCATTAGCCACTGGATTCAACACAGAGACAGAAGACAGAATGAGAGCAAAAATCCTCGCCACACACAGTGACACAAAAGAAAAACACAGTGTAGCAAAAGTGACCTCTGCAGAAACAATCTTGTCACCAGAGAAACCCCTGAGAAATAGAGCTAAAAGCCCTGCTTTAAGGTACAATCATTTGCAGGGCATCGGATCCTTGGAAGAGAAAGTGTATTATAATGGGAACCTGCAGGACAGATGTTTGTCAGAGAATGTGTTTCATGCAAATGGGTATGATGAATATGCAACAGAAAGACACTGGATCCAAAAAAGGAACATGGGCGTAGCCCATGGAGAAGACGAGAGCGTGTATCGAGACTTCGTGAGCTATGTAGAGAACAACTTTGGTGAGGCCTCTCCCAATCCAGATATAGACAAATATATGAGAGATCGACATAATGATGGAAGATGGGAGAACCAGATCTCAGAAACAGAGCCAGACAACATCAGAACCTCTTGTAAACAGAAGCAAACACCTAAACCAGCACTGGTTGTGGAAGATGTTACGACTAACAGCTCAACAATCCAAAGACAAGATTCCACTGCGAGTGACACATCGCAGTCTGAGGTGAAGCGAATTGTTCCGCTAAAGCCTGAGAGGCCAAAGAAGTTGAAAGGCAATAAACAAGAACAACCAAGCGAGAAAAGCAGTTCAGGATCATTTGATGGAAATGAAGGGTTGATGTATAAGGAAGAACAAATTGGCTGTGTGAATGTCCTGGACAGCTTGTCACACCCCAAACATTCTGCTGTTCTAGAGGGCAATGGAGCATTTGTTAATCAAGACTTGACCAGTAATTGTCACAACAGGGAAGTCAAAGAATATGGCCGGCAGTACCTTCAGGACAGGCATCAATTACGGGATTTCAAAAACAGTGCTGATCACAGATTTAGTATCGAACAAGACCAGTTTCTTTTTGAAGATCCATCTTCTATGTTTGACTTTCCAAACAATTTACCATTTTCGGGCTTTGATCAGATTTCACCTTTGTACCCACCTGTAAGATCCCAGAGGGCAAGAGATACACGTACCAAACAGATCCCCAAAAGTGATTCCAACAACAGTCTTCATAAGAGCTCCACCATGGAATCTTCCAAGAGAAAACCAGTGGTAACAACTGCTTGATATCTGCTTGTCACTCACAGGAAGCAAAACATCGCATGAAACAGCACATCCATATCTGTAGTTTTGCATAGTGCACATAGTGGTAAAACTTAAGCACCTGTTTCTGAGGAGAGATTAGCAGAAAAGTCTGTTTTTTGTAACTGGGTATAAGGTACTTTAACTGCTGTCTGATTGGATGAGGACGTGCCAGTTCCGTTTACTCTCTCACCTCTGCACAGCTCAACATCTGCTTGCGCATTTGAGAAAACACTTAAGGTCCACATAATCTCCATCGCTTAAGCTTTAGGCTTCCGTTCCACTAACTTGCCACCTGACATGCGGTCTTTCCTTCCAACATTCTTTCTCTGGTTCTCTTTTACCAGGCATGTAGGGAATGGTTGTTGCAAGGAATCAAAGGCCTGTGCACCATGCTGTTATGCTAAAATGCCATTTTTGCAAACAAAAGGGTTCTGCGAGTAAGGCTTTCAAAAATGGCCATGTTATTGCCTATGAAAAAGGCTCTGAAAGTTGATTTAACAAGGAACGGGTTTAGCTGTCTTTTGGAGATAATATACCCAGTTTCTTATTTCATCTCCTTATTTTAATCTTAGTTCATATTTGCCTTTAACTATAAAAGATGAATTGGTCAATAATTTGCTTTGCAATAAAAGTGCAGGGAGCCTTAAGGTTGTTTCTTTTTTTGGCCAAAATCCCATTTAGACTGAGCTTTATCGGACCAGTTGATGTCAAAGTAATTACTGTCTTAAATCATCCAACATTAGAACACATAGACTGGAGACATGCTGATGACTAGAAGAGTCTGAGGAATAATCATGAAAATATGCACGTTGGGTATCACAATGTTAAATATGATGTACTGATTGCTCCATTGTTTAAAGGCTCTTCAGTGGCACTTAGTGCAAAATTGCATCTAGCTGCCATAATATGCAGCAGTTTAATGTTTAATCATCATGGTGCGGTACGCCGTAAACTCTAGTTTACACTGTTTAGGACTTAGGAATTTGTATCTGTGTATCAGTTAGCATAATTTATCAGTTATGTCACTAATGTTTGGTTGTTGGTTCAGGGCCTAGTCTGGGCTCCTTCCCTGTTATCTCAAATTTCAGTGCACTAACTTTGCATTGCTCTTCCTATTATTTCATCTCACATTTCAGGAGCCTCTTCCCACCCCAGAAATTCATGCGGAACCTCAGGAGGAAGCCCAGGTGCCTCATTTTTCCACTCATTTCACATTCTGCTGCCTCTTTGCTAATCCACAAGTTCTGCCTCTCACATTATGATAAGCGCTGAAAACTTGCTGTCTGTCTTTAGCTGCCGTCATAACAGCATGAAATTCAATGCATGATCTGAAACCATCCTACTTAAAAATCCTACTCTAAAATGTCATGTATTGCATCCACCATAAGCATTGATTCCCTGGCACTGTTTTAGCAAGTCCAAGACTTGCCTTAATTAGCATGAATTTATAACAAAATTGTAAAAACAAATAGTCTGTAAACAAAAATAAAACAGATATTGCTTTAGAGGAATAATACAGGAACTGCAAACATATAGATATTCAATATAATGGGGCCTAAGAGGAAAATGCCCCAAAACATGTTTTATTACTTAATTCCTTCCTCAGAGACGATGCTTTTTCATGAGGAATATTTCAGTTTGTCTTTTGAGCTGAACTAATCCCTGCATCGCTACTACAGTCTAGCAGTCTTTAACCATCAGCCACCCTGCTGTTGTCCCATTTTAAATGTGTCAAAAGGTTTCTGTTTTGTGAAGAATGTTACTTCCATTATATTGCCTATTCTATCTGTTTCTCAGTCAACCTTTACTCTTGTGGCATAGCTGGTTCCTTGCACCAAGATCTGCTCTTTTCTGCTTCTTCAGAGAGAGCCCTGGGAGAGACGCTTGGGATTGGTGTCAGAAGATGACTCCGACCCAGATGCTCTGTACCTAAAAGAGGCCCACCTGGGCATTGAGCGCAAATGCTCAAGTATCACTGTCAGTTCAACATCCAGCCTGGAGGCTGAGGTGGACTTCACTGTCCTCATGGATTTCCAAACAGGAATTGAGGAGTTTTCAAGAGGCATGTCCGAACTGGGGGAAAAAGACATCTCACCTGAGTTTGGCTTTTCTGATCGACCCACCCATCCAGCATTTATACTGGGAGCAGATCCCATCTATCTTCCTGAAGAGAGACCAGTGGAAGTACAGAGGCTGGTAGAAAAACCAAGACCCCCCGAGCAGAAGCCTCCAGAGGAACGTAAACCAGAGGTAGACAAGCATCTTTTCTTTTCTCAGCAAAGTGGCTGTCTCGTTCAATCACTGCTGGAGATGTGGGATGTGTAAATGTGCTAAAGGTTGCAATCACATCCCATTTTATTTTCTCTCATGTTCTACAGGGAATCTGAGCAGAGCATGAAATTACATTGGAATTTGAGTTCATGATTGATGCTAATTCCATTCCATTTGATGCTTCCCTCCATAGTTGAATATCAGTCAGTTCAGGTTTGGTTGCTTTGATTTACGTTTGATTTTTTTGTTATGTTTGTCATTGCTTCTTATTTTTTTCTTTTGACCCATGACTCATCGCATGCTGCCAAATTCATTTAATTGCCAGTGTGGTCCTAAAACTCATGCTCATTTCCAGGAATAACATTATTTGTTTCATTTCTTTTCCAAGCCCTTTGTACCCAAGAAGGCTCCGCGGTCAGTAAAAGCTGCCCAAGCTCTGAGGAAAGACTCTACAGAACAAGCTAATGCTCAGTTGATGAGGCGTGAGAGCTCTGGATCACCTCCGATCCAACCTCTCAGCAGAGAGAGCAGTGAAATCATTGCCTCCCAGACTCTAAGAAAGACTGAGGTCAAGATCGAAACACAGCCCAATGGCTCTGAGGTCACCACAACTATTATGGAGATTGCAGACCCGGTAGATACCTTTTTGCTCATCATGCTAACTTTAACCTATCATATTGTGACATTTTCCCAGTAGAGGAACATGCTGTGAAGATGATTACATGTCAATTATCATCAATTACAAAAGTGTCTAAGTAATTGCTTTCTCAAAAATATCTTAATACTTACTTGCACAGTGATAATTCCCACCTGGACTGTAATTTCTTTTTTTGCGGTTATAGGACCACGGTATGAGCAGTATGCGAGAGGGTGCATTCTCTATGGCAGAACGGATTTCTCCTGTAAGTATTATTCTTGTTATTAACAGTTGAAGTTGACTTTCCAAATCTCCTTTCATTATCGAACTTCATTATCAAAGCTTGCTTCAACACACCAGTGAGGTGTAGAGGTCTACCTTATCATGACGATTTATTTGATTATACTATTAAACAGGTGAACCTGGGATCATTAGGAAGAGAAGGTTCTCCTCTAATGGTAACTGAGAATGTAACATCAGCCACTACAACTCATGTTACTAAGGTAACTGAAGCACTATTGTAGCCTCATGTTTAGAGTAGGTCTTTGAAAGTTTAAAAATGTTGGTTTATATTCTTATCTTTTTGTTTTTCAGACAGTGAAAGGAGGATACTCGGAGACAAGAATTGAAAAAAGGATTATTATTACTGGTGATGATGATGTTGACCAAGATCAGGTATGTGTAGAATTGTTGTATAGAAACATAACTGATTGTAATTCAGAATTAGTTTTTTTATAATAGAAATTTTCATAATTGATTTTCAGACTAATTAAATGAATGAAAACATGCATAAAGACCAATAGACAGATATGAATTATTGATGCATTATTGTGGGGAATGATAGTGCAGTATATGGTTGTTACTGCACAGCTCTAGAAGGAACTAGAATAACTTTGTGGATTTTATTATATAGGTGCAAATTAATTAATGTCAGAAAACATATTACTAATACATAAGCTGCTTGTTTTCTCTTCTGCCTTTTAACCTGAGAAATAAATTACCTTTCACAGGCGCTCGCCATGGCAATAAAAGAAGCCAGGCAACAGCACCCTGACATGTTGGTAACCAAGGCTGTAGTTGTTAGGGAAACAGAATCTTCTACTCAAGACACACATGAGGAATTGAAGGTATTTGTCACTGCCCGGTCCCCGAGTGTGCAATTAATCCATCCATTTTCAAAATGCATACAAGTTTTTCACTTTACTGTTTATCTGTCATATTGGGCTTGGTGGTGGTTTGACAGGAGTGTAATGACATGTCAAAACCAGTTCAGTCAGCTCTGTGTTAACTGCTGAGGTTTTATTCTACTGCATGCAATAAGGCAAATCGTGGCGATATTAACAGAAGAAATCTATAGCAAGCCTTATTGTTTTCTATTGTATACAACAGCAATCATACGTTTGCAATTAAGTGCATCTTTTAAATCTATTTTAATAAATGTCTGACTTACATTTTTTCTGTTTTTCTCTCCATTAGTCCTGATCTTCTCAGTTCTAAGGACTTCATCAGGAAGTTGATTCTCAGCAGCCAGCAGGTCAACAACATCTTCAGACCTCTCACGTCAAGCTTCAAAACCCAGGACACCAATTCTTCCTCTTACAAACCCCAACACTCACTCACACTCACAAACAAACAAACAAACACAAACAACAAATGCACGCTGCCTCTTAGAACATATTCCTTCCCATGTGTCATCTTATTTTGTGTCAACTTTGCTGTGGTACTTTGGTTCAGGAGGCGCATGGTCTCCTCATCTGAAGACTGCTTGGGAAGGACAGTCTCTTCGTCACATCGATCAGAAGATTTAGTCGTCATCGTAGTCTATTGCTTTTTCTTCACGAATGTGGGAACTAACCAACTGCACTCTGCTGAACAGCACAATGCTGAATGACGTATGAGGATGAACATTGCTGAAGATTTCACTAACTGCAGTAACAGTTGTGTCTGTTGAGTAGTTTTTCTAGAGCTCATGGAGATGTTACACAGACCTTTTCAAAAACCCTGATCTGTAGAGAAGAACTTACTAGCTAGCATACATACGATATGCCCATGCTTTTTTGATCCACAAATGTTATGTTGCTGAACCTCATTTGCATGTGGTAAAGCAGGTTTTAAAACATTTTCATAGACAGTCAACAAACCTGAACTAAATACAGTCGGTCAATGTCCTCACAGAACAGAAAAGAACCGATTGTGGACTATATTTAATTTAATGGCCAAGCGTTTTGTTTCTATAAGGTATTTATTTCTGTATTGGACATACGGGAAAAAATGGGCATATTGTACTTGTTCATTTTATCCTGAAAATTTCTTGAAAAAATTACAGCTGTATTCGTTTTGTAGGTGTAACAAAATTACTTTTATTAACAAGATATTTGGGGGCCAGTACAGGACATATGCTTATTAGTTACTACAAACAAAAAAATGAAAGTAATTTTAAAGCAAACTTTTCCAAGGTATCAATAGTATTCAGACTTTAGATTTTAGATAGTAAATATTTTCATGTTTGACCTAGATTTTAAATGATACTGCCCTTCGCCTATAATCCCACCAAAAAGTTCCTTTCCAATTGGCAAAATGTACAGAAAATGCATTTGACAGATACTTTTGAACATGATTTATTAAACATGATTCAAGGTACTCATCTATCAGTACATGTGTTCTCTGCCACACAGCCAGGCACATACACCTATCATTAAAGTAATCCATATGACTCCAGGTTGATAAATATCTTCTAAAGCAAAACTGAAAATGATTATTTTGAGTTTATTAAGTGACCAATACATCATGTATCCATGTAAAGAAACAGACCTGTTACAGCTGTAATTATAAATAAAATATAGTAAATATTATTGGCTTTTAAGAGTCTGATGACGAATCGCATGTGAAACATAGTGATGAGACATTCAAGAACCAATGAGATTAAAAGTTATCGTCATCCTTTCACGTTTAAATTTAGCACTCTTTGTTTCTTTACATGAATAGCCTGCATATATTTATCACTTATATTTATTACTTAAGCTAAAAATATAGTTTTATATTACACACATTGTTTTACTTTAGAAGACATTTATGTCATTTATTTATATCATATATTTATGATGGATGGATGCAAATTTTTGAAGCTAAAAAAACAAGGAGTGATACAGTATTTTACTGTTTTAAACTTCACGCTTTAAGTTGACGACTCCATAATCTGGGCCCCTACTAACCCTAACCTAGTAATGTAATGTGATGTCTGCAGTTACATTATTGGATTTTGAAGTTTCCTTGATGTCTCCTGTTCTCAGGGGCACTAATTTAGTAAATGCTATTGGTTGTATTGCGTATATGGGTTGTATTGCTGGAAAGTGACACAACCTATATGGTCATATTCTTTGGAGGACAGATCGTTTTAAACGCACAACAAAATGTAACACATCTGCTTGCTTAATGCTCTGGCATTTCATCTTCAGAGAAATCCACCTATTTAAAGCCCAGAAACACCAGCCTATTAATTAATTACTTACATGCCAAACACTGTTACATAATTAACCAATGCATGTTAGTCCATTTAGACTTTAGTGGACATTTAAAAATAAAATCATTTACAATTACTTTCTAACAAGCCGATTTAACAAATTTCCAACCACTCACACTCACAAACCTCACAAGTCACAATAATTTCCTAATCTGTTTCCTCTTACACAATGCTGTGCCAATAAAATAAGAAAGCTAAATTACTTTAAAAGGTTCTGATTTGTAATATATATTTTCTGTGGTAATTGTCATGAACCTGTGGCTTGGTTTTCAGTGAAGCGTGATCTGTGAACCATGATTCTCTTTACAAATGTTCCTCTGATAAAGCAGTAGAAATCCTGAATCACTCAGGATGTGTATGTATTGTAGTGTTATATGGATGAATGAGCATTGTATGTGTATTGCCAAATTAAAAACTTAGACTTTATGTTAGGATGACGGAACACCAGGAAAGCTCTTGATAATATTTGCTGATATGGTGAAGGTTTGCTGTTGTGTATCTATAGGATTTGTTCAGGATGCTGCACCATATGAATATTAGGACACCTTACATAACCTGCAGATATTGAAAAGGAGACTTAAATACATCATACCTTCAACTTGTACAGTCTGATTTTCTAACACTCGGATGCTGTTCTTGAATATAAAGTGCCATATTGACAGTTGGATTTCAAACCAACCACACTATTCTTTCGCCAGTCTGTTTGTCAAAGTTTTGTCTCATTTCAAGACAATGTTTATGCTGTACATTTTGCATAGAAAACTAACTCTGGTAAAAACTTTAGAGAACTGTCTTTAGCATTGGTTACCCTGAGATTCCACCTGCCAGCCACTTCTGTTTACACGCTACCTGGTACTTTCTACTGCTTGATTTTGTGTGTTTGCTGTACAGTGTTCAAAATAAATGCGATCCATCCACGTGTTTAGGCTCCTTATTTGATGCATCAGATTTACAGTTGCCTTGCACGTCTTCTATCCTATAGTGGAGTTAAAAAAAATAACATTTTCCGCGACGGTCTTTATTCCTTCTACTGTACTGCCCTCTTGTGGATCACTAAGGGAACACTTAGCGTTCCCCCAAAATGAAATTATATCCCCATTTACTCACCTTCATGTTACAAACCGCGGTATATCTTTTTTTACATCCGTAAAACACAAATGTAATATAAGAACGAATACACTGGCCACTTTGTTATATGTGGCGCGGGCTATAAAGCGTCAAAAACATTTCGGTCTATTACTCTGACAAAGCCATACTATTGTTATAGAGTTTCCTTCCAATAATAAAAGGATTTTGTTTTCATTTTATAACGTTGCAAGTTATTCGCAGCATAGATGAGCGTCTGTCTCTCGGTAAAACTGCCCCCTTCACAAAAATAGACCCATCTTGAATTTATATACAGTAAATTTACAATGACCTTAAAGCGAGAAAATCCACAAATTTGCCTTCAGATTGACTTCTGGAGAAGTTTATACTAAGGTAAAAGTTTTTAGTCGTGCCTTTTAGTAAACTCACACATCGCTTACATCGAAGCAAAGTATCACCCACAACATCAAGGCATCAGAAAAAGCATTGTCACCCCGAATGCCATAATAAAAAGATAAAAAGACCACGTACCTATAAATTATGGCAAGTAAACTCTATTACTGCACAGTCCGAACAGACGCCTCTTATTTATTTGCATAAATATGCACGTATGTATTATTATAATTTGGATTAATTTAAATTCATCTTTGCGTTTACAGTTTATCTCTAAACTATTTTCAGAAGTACGTTGTTCAGTATCAGTTTGCGTCTTCAGGATTATCCGAACTTTCGACAACGATGCAATTGGCGCTGTCCGGACTCCGTCGATACAGTTGAGAATTACTTCAACAAATCCAGGTACTAAATTACAGTCATATTATACAGATAAATGCTGAATCAGGATAAAAATACAATAAAAATAAGACTGTTGATTACATTGCATTTTCTTATAGTTGCTGCTATATGACAACTGAACAGCAGGTTTGTGGAAGCAGTTTTATATAAGGTTAGTCTGTCATGTCTTGTTAGCAGTCAAAATCTTATAAGTTGACAATTTTTTAAAAATGTTTCTACATTTTAATCAGTAAAATAATATGAAATGGGCACTTTTAGCTCATAAAAAAAAAAAAACTTCCTAGCAAAACATACTACTTGACCATGAAGTTGACCATACCAGCATCCCTGAAGTTAGAAAATTTGCATTCTGCTGCATTAGAAATTGTAGTAGCTGAGCCACAAAAATTTTCATAAAACATTACTTGTGTTCCTTCATTTATTAAAAGACAGTCCATTTAAATACTGTATTTCAAGCCACTACAGAGCCAGTTCATGCTAAACAGCTTAAAAACAATGGAACGTAAGCATTATTTCATAGGTATTTCAATGACCACAGATATTACTTATTTAAAGCACTTCAACAAAATATCAAATGCTGTTTTTTTACAATCAAATAAACAAAAAGAACAAATAAAACAAACAATTAAACAAATAAATAATGACATCTATTTAAGGCTGTTCTGGTCCTGAGGATAACTTACATACTGTTTCTCATTAAAGAGGCACACGCTAGCAAAACAAAGATCTCAGCGCTTGATTGAAGGAACGACCGGCTCAGGACAACCAGTGAGCTCTTTTCTGTATACTGTAGGTAAGGCCAACACCATTGGCTTCGTCATACAAACAGACAGGGGCCATGTCAACACTGAGGGGCTGTAAACTCTGCCTGATTTGAGGACAGAAAAATCTGGTTAGATCAAAGTCCTTCTAATGAAAATGTTTATGAGGTACGGCAGTAGGGATCCTCTTCAACAGAGTTTATTAAGTAGTCCCAAGGTTGCTATGGAAAAGGCATTTGTGTGGTTCTCCACTGCCAACCGTCTAATGGATATGATTCATCTTAACCAAACAGATGTCCTTGCATGCGGATCCTTAATGAACTGTATGTCATTTTATGCACCTTGAACATCCAGTTCCTAATTGGAAACCTCGTCAATACGATATTCAAATCACTCCGTTAATCCAGAAACAATTCAAAAGCTTTTACTTCATTGTCTCAGCAGCTTTGGTGTCAGTAATCAAAATCGGAATGACTCCCTTGTTTAACAAACGTGAGGTAAACTTTCCATCCAAAGTGTCTTTGTGTGCAACACACTAAACAGAGACAAGTGAATCCACCTGTGGTGGATGTTTGTACTGTTCACTCCACTGTAGAGTTTGATTCTTCTGTCATAATAAAGTCCTGATAGTACACAGACCTACTGCAACGAGTGCTGGTAGTGCTTTCTGCTCTGGGGCTAATCCGATTGCATGTGCAACTGTAAATGTAAAATAAAACATATATGTCTCTCATGGAGTGTTACATTACTAAAGACAACAAACATCAACATCTAACTCAAGACTACCAATGTAATAATCAAAAGAAAAATTATATAATTATACATGTGATGGCCTTTAAATATGTATTTCACACGTTGAGCGTGATACTTACAGAAGGCATTCAGGGTAATAGATATAAATACCACAAGAGCCATAAGTTCGAACCTGCTATCCTGGGAATGGTGATCTGCCGACTGCTGCTCCCTTCTCCTCCCTCACTGACTGGTTTAATCTGGATGATGTAATCCTCATCCACAGGTAAAGAGAGCTCCAGAGATGTGCTGTTAGTTTCCACCACGCTGGGACGACTCTCTCGGCTTTGCTTGTACATGACCTTCAAAAACAGATTAAAGAATAACTCACAATGTATATACTTCTCCCCTGGTTATCATAGGTACATTAGTTAGTATCTCAAGACATCGTTATCATCTCTAATTTCTACTGCTGGAGCATATTTTGATCAACCAATCAAAATCCAGCATTCAACAACGCAGTGGCGTTAGCATGTTGATACCTTGTAGCCCATGACTTCAGATTCATTCTCTAGAGCTTTGACATGGTCCCACTTGAGGATGAGTTTGGAGTCTGTGGTATTCCACATGACTTTTACTGGAGACTGGCTAGGTGCTGGAGCAAGTCAGGAGAGAGTGAAGAAAGAATGAATGACAATTTAAAGCACTGTGAGAGTAAAATGTGGGGTCGCCCCACAAGCACTGGTGCATGAAATCAGTTTTAGGAGCTGCTGACAACAGTTCTTGCTTAATAAAAGCGTCTTCACACTGAGTTAAGGCTGCTGTGTGTCTGTTCAAAATTCTGTCAAAAACAAAAGCAAAAACATTTGCCTAGAAGTTTTAATTCTATTTCTAATAAGTAACAAAACCTGAGATGAGTATATGGTTACGTTTAGAACTAGTAACAGTGGGTGGGGGAGTAATGTAAGGTCTGTAGTGTAAACTTACGGGGTCTTTTAGTAGTGACATTGACCACAGCACTATCGGGCCCAACACCAGCACTGTTATAGGCTTTGAGTTTGATGTAGTATGTACTGCTGGGATCCAGTCCACGGATGACAGCTGATGTCCTGTTTCCCACAGTCCTCAATACACTGGCTGTGTCCGGTTTGTCTTTTGTACTCCAGTATCTCACCTAAAACTCACAGTCAACTGGCATTATCAGCCACAAGTTTCATAAAGTGTGACACCATGTCCTAGCCAACACCATTAATCAACAAGCAATGATCAGGTTTTCGTCTTATCCAGCCTTGCCATTTTGTTGGTTGCCTACTTTGTATTTCTGTATCGTTGCCCTGAATAGTCCTACAGAGAATTTGAACATTGGTTCAAAATGTTTTTGTATTCTGTGTCTACAGACAGGTCATACAGTGGTTTATTTAATTAACAGCATTCCTGGAGCTATGGTGCGGTAGTAAGCACACATGTTCTTGCCACATTGAGCTGTGGTTCTCATGTGAATAACACAAGTACAAAACTCTCCTGTAATGCATTCCAAACCTGTCCTTTCCAATATACAGTATGTGTCTAAAAAACAGGCGGCCTGCCCTAACACCCCACATCTAAATAAATGTTGACATGGTTTTTTTATAGCATTGTTTATTGCTGTTATTATACTGTACTATTAAGCACAATTAAAGAAACCAACAATTTTAAATTGCATGACTATGATGTAGAATTATTCTAGTTGGATTCATTAGAAAGCTGTAGTTCTGTTTCCTCACCTCATAACCCATTATGCGTGTCCTACTGGTGCTCCATGGAAGAGGCTTCCAGCTGACCTCCACTTCTGAGGCTGACAGGCTCTTGACACGGACTCGACCAGGGGCGCGACCTGGCTCTGCGGTCAGAATAATCATAACTGTAATGTCTTGTTATAAAAGGCTCATTATTACAGCACTGATACACTAGCAAATTTTCACAGATTAAACAAACAAATATTTAATTTCCATGGTTCTTGTGGCTTAGCTGGTAGAGCATTGCATTAGCATAGGTTGTGGGTTCGATTCCCAGGGAACACATACTGATAAATTATATACCCTGAATACACTGTAAGTAGCTTTTAATAAAAGCTTCTGCCAAATGTAAATGGAAATACTTCAAGGTGCAGTTTATAATTGCATCGCCAAATTAAATTGCAAAACAAATGACCTAGTTCAGTTATGAAACTCTAGGTACACAGGTTGATAGCTCTTAGTCTTACGATCTGCCAACCAGTCAGCCTGCAAATCAGAGTGGCTCTAACTGATTGACTTTCCAGGTAATTGTACCAATGACAATGTGTGCTTCCTCTACCTCTACATTTAAATAGTCTTGTTAGTGTGCCATAAGCAGCACGAGAGCGCTAACAATCGCCTGCCTCCACTCACAGCTCCACCCGTCTACATCTGTTTACAGCATGTTGTCTAACACTGCAGCAGCAACACTTGCATGCTCACTACACTGCATGTGTGTGTTAGCAGCAGCAAGTCATCATACTGCATCTGCTGCAGCAGCCCATGCAGATCTAGTTCTGCTAAGATCAAACACACTGACATGTTATGACCATTAACATGATATAATCTATCCTAGAGTTGTCATGACTGAACTGATTGTTTCCAACATCCCCTCCACCCTGTCAGCTGCCTCCCACTGTTTGGAGAAACAGACTAATTGGTTGAAAATTACACACTTAACCATTAAATTCATGGAGCTAACACAACTACTAGTTTAACTGAGTAGATTCTTTTACCCTCCTCTGCTGAGTATATAGTAGTCATGGGTCCAAACGGACCTTCTCCTCTGTTGTTATAAACTCCCACTTTCACATGAAATGGAGAGAATGGAGGAATGCTCTCATTTTTGAAGATGTATCGAGATGCATCAGGGGATGTCACGGCGGCCTGCATCCAGTTCTGACCACCAAGATGACGAAACGCAACCACATAGCCGAATCCTGGACCACACTGCAACTCTTCTGGAACTGGCTGGAACCACACGCATACCCACAGACACAATCACACAAACAAACAGAACGGTGAGTGAATACACAGATAGACAGACTGACAGACAGATAGATCATACTGCAACTGTGTTATACAGAAGTTGGCAGACTATAGAAAATGCCTTTCATGGTGCTTGAGCACAATTTGCTCTTTTCACATTTTGAAACGTAATTGCTAAAATCCATAAACATTTTTTCTGCCTCACTGAGGAGAAACAACGGCTGTGGAAATTGCAAGCCAGCTGAGGTGAAAGACCTTTTTTGATACAGGCTGGTAGACGGTCAACAACCGACACTTAACTTTGTACTCTTAAGAGTGTAAGCAAGAACTTGCTGTGTTACCTCCCATGTGATGACAAGCTCGGAGCGACTGCCGCCTCCCCCGCTAACCCTGGCTGGGGTCGTCCTTGGCACTGCAGCATGAAAGAAAGACTTTTTTTCAGGCAGTTTCACAGGATGAGACACAACAGAAGTGCAGGAAAGGCAATTTCTTCCTCCATCTGTTTAGCCTGATGCCATCAAGATGGTTTTCTAGCTGCTTCTTGATTTTGAGGGACAAGATTTAATACACAGCTGCAAGACAAGACTTCTCAGTTTGTCAAAACTAGTAGACATTGTGCCAAAGTTGTACTGCAAACTTTACCAAAGCACTTTGGGTAAAAAAATTGAGGTGTTATAGGTTGCTGTGGATTTACTTGCCTGTAGGGTCTGTATCTTCTAGGTAAATCACCAAGTACTCACATGCTTCTTTGGTCCTGATTTTTGGTGAGGGCTTGCTGGGTTCCCCGGTGCCTATGGAGTTAGTGGCCAGCACTCTGAACTCATATTCCACCCATGGACTCAAGTCCACCACACGTGCTGTCAGCTGGTCCCCTCCTAGATTCTCTGGCACTGAGAGAAAGAGAGATGATAGTCTTAAAGACCTGTGAGTCTTGTGTATACATGAGTATAAACATAATGTCTGGTCTTCTTTGAATCTTATTATCATCTAGCAGAGACCATTTAGACTGGAGGAAAGCAGTTTACTAATATGCAATGTGACCAACCACAATTTTATTTGTTTTATTAATCTGGTTATTATTAAAAAAACGACAGAGCCAGTTTATGCAAGCCTTAATTTGGAAAAGAAATTGTGGAAAATAATATTTCTCAGAAAAGTTATGATCACAAAAGTTATATTGATCACAAAAGTTATATTGATCACAAAAGTTATATTATCTATTGAGTATTTTACTGGTATAATAAGATATAATAAAAGAAAACTGGGTTTAATATATGTTAGTGGACACCTAGTTTACCTTGCAAATTTGTCATCCAGTGATAAGTTTTTCCTTTAGGTGTGCTCAGTGTATTAACATGGTACCTATATTGTTTATTATTAGGATTCCTGGCCAGCTATTAAAAACAAAATATAACTTTGTGAAGTTGCATAACTTTCAGACAATCTGGTTGGAATTTACAATTTTGCAGGTGCTTCACAATTTTGTGTGCAATATTCATCAGACGGTCAGTAAAAGAACAGATGGATTGTGGACACTTTGTCTAAACAATTGTATGATTTGTGTGTGGAATATTACTGTGATTATGGCGATGCTAAAACATTGAAAAGAATTTATAGGCCTTGTGCCAAACTAATCTAACTTCAGTAAAGACTTTACAACACGCTCACAGATCATTATGAAAAGCAGTGCATTTTAATTCAAGATAACAATTCATGCGCACCTGTTTTGGCAGCCTGCCAACCGAGAGAAAAGGGGCTTCTGATCTGAATGTTGTAGGCAAAGACAGGACTGCGATTATCAGGGCCTAGACTCCAGGACACAAAGGAAGTTGTTTCTGTGATCTCATCAACCCTGATGTCCAATGGTGGGCCAGGAGGACCTGTGAGGAAATTGTTGTGCAAAGGCTTAGAAAAACTTCATTTTTTAGATGTAGTTGGTGTTTAACCTACATAAACCAACCAGTAGGATGGTTAACATTTTGTATCTTTTTCATGTTTATATGAGTTATAAAAAATGAGTAAATGTTTTTTATGTGAACCCATTTTTAGAAAACATTACCTCGTACCACCACATCTGTTGCTATAGATGCGCTGTCCACTTTAGTCTGTACAGCACAAGTGTACCTTCCCGCATGCCGTAGCTGAATGTTACGAATCATGATGTCACCAGCAGATGTCTGTCAGCACATACAGTACAATAAAATACATACACTACTAACAATTCACACAATTTTATATTTTTGCATCTTTGGTAGTGTTTAAACTGCTGTTAAATAGAGAATTTCCTTTACACCTTAAAATTTAGGAACGCAAATATCTTTTCAGTTATTTCATTTCAAATGTTCATCCTTAAAATTGGTGGTTTACAATATTGGAAATATATTGTGCTATATAGTGAACATAATGCTAACTATAATAGAAACATTTTGAAATATATATTTATACAACATTATTTTCAGTGTTTAAGGAATGACACTTACCCCACCAACTTTTTCAAAATACCCCCCCTGGCTTCCAAAATTAATCAGTTGCTCATTGAAGAACCAGGTGAATTTCACCTCGAGGGAGGGGTCGCGAGTCACCTGGCATGGAATAACTACACTCTCTCCGACTGTAACATCCAGTTGGGTGGCTTTAGAAACGATGATGGTTGGCTCTGAGATAATAATAAGAAACACATTTATTGGTACATCACTAGTTCATTGTATTCTGTTACATAACACAGCAGTTGTTGTAAATAATTGCATTATGGCAAAGCTGTTAGAAACAGATGTTATCTCGAGATGTGACAGGTGTTAACGATCAGTTAGCTTGGTATGTAAGCCCAGAAACACATTGAGCAGTACAGTTATACTACCACTAGATGCCGCTGTGTTGTTATAGTTTTATTTTATTTGACAAAATGACACCTTGTTCAACTCAACAGCTCTCGCACCCCCTTCCTCCCNAACCCCCCCCAAAAAAACAATTACAAAAAAAAAAAAACTACAGCTATTTGGACAAGACGTTGGTACAGTATTTTTAGCCTAGAAATATCTTGGCCCACCCAAAACTTGAGCTGGAGTAGAATATCCTCCCAGAATACGGCAGCCAAAAATGTTTCCCATGTACGCTAAGATTATATGGGCTAACAAACTCATGAAATGTGAGTTGTTAACAAGTTTCTATATAGGGACTAACAGTTTTCTAAATTTGTTATACAGGTACAATCTCATATCTTTGAAATCTTTTGAATTTTTAGTTCTTTTCTAGGAACTCAATAACAACTTTCATTTTTACTGACTTTGATTTAAATTCATCTTTGATATATGAATGTATTAATTTATGTTATAGAAAAAATGTGAAGGTCTCTTCAAGGAATTTTAATCACTTTATTTATCTTGTTATTTTCTGAAGCTATGCTGGTAATGCCAAGGTCATTGGTTCAATTGTCAGGGAACATGTAAACTGATCAAAGGAACTTGAATATGCTGTAATACACTTAAGATAAAAGGTTCTGGCAAATCTATAGACATAAATAAACTTGGAAAAAAGTTGAAAAATGTCATTCTGAGAAGCCATTAAAACTTCAGAGAAATCTCATGGCTTTATACTGCAAATTTTTGTTCAGATTTTAGGACCGTTTTAGGTTATTGCTTTATGTAATATATTTCTATCTATGTATTTTGGTCTGTCTATATATATATATATATGATCTATCTTGATCTTAAAATGTGCATCATAAATAATGCATCATAATAACGCATCAGTAATAAATATAATAATAAATGTCAGATAAACAGACAATCCTATTATCTTCTGCATGATATAAAATCAAAACAAAATATTTACTTTATTTATGAATAAAACACCTGTTTCGGTGTTAGTTTATGAAGGTGGAATCATTAGTACTGATAATCTCTGGACTCTATTATGCTGAATTACTCATACTTTGTTAAAGACAGTGCCCAGGATGCCTTATTAACTTTTACATTTTTAAATTAAATTTTGCTGCAGCAATTTTATTTCAACTGTTTGCATGCTATTGCAATTAAAATGTCAAATGAACATGCATTCAGCATTCTGGCTTTCATGTGAAAATGAGTATGGGAAGAAAATGAGGGAGTTTCTATAGAAACCAACTTCAAAAACAAGAGCGACCACTAAACTGCAGTTTTAATAGAATGCTGGGATTGTTCTTGTCGCCTGTCACAAGGGTGAAGAACTCACTGACTTGCAAAAAAAAGTTTTCGATGGATTCAAGCCCTGATGAAACACAGCACGGTTATTCCCACACATATCATGCATCTCTAACGCGAAGAAAATAAATCAATTCTCCATTAACCACAAGCACAGTTTATCTAGAGTGTGTGGGGATAAGGAGCTTGTGTGTGCTTTAGTTTTATTGTGGCACAGGTTGTAGATCTATATGAGATTGTTATTTAATGTTATATATAATAAAAAAAACTTTGAAATTATAATTGTTGTGTTAGAGTGATTTACATAAAGTTACGATCATAGGCAAACTGAAACCACTTATTTTGTAAATCACTTTGAGCTACAGCCTGTACAAAACATGCTCTTCAAGTGTGTTCCTGTAGCTCAACTGGTAGAGCATTGCGTTAGCAGCGCAAAGGTTGTGGGTTTGAACACAAGCACTGATAAAAATGTATACATTGAATTCACTGTAAGTCGCTTTGGATAAAAGCATCTGCCAAATGAATAAATGTAAATGTCAAGTGAAAGTAATATTAAATGATTTGGTTTGAGAGATTTGGTTTGAACCATGCGAATATTTTTATTAATCGTTGTATACATATTGGAGGGTTGTAATCTCTAGTTTTGATTACGGGGGGGGGTTACCTTTCCCTCCCCCCAGAAACTACACCCTTGTGTCACACGATCATACTCATTTACCTGAAGTAATACACACTACATAACACATACTGTATATGATATAGTGCTCAATACTTAAGTATTCCGGCATACCTTTCACCACCAGTGTGCCAGCACTGCTTGCCACTCCAAACTGGTTTCTCGCTACACAGGTATATAAACCTGCATCTAGTTTGGTGATGTTGGATATCCGGAGACTGCCATTATCCAGAACAGAGACTCTAGACAGCAAAGTGAAAAGAAGAAGACGATTACATTCCTTCATACAAACAAAACCCAAAACCAAATCTGATATTAGACTGAGGATCAATGTACTTTAGTCGGGTCACAGAAGTCAATGGACTATACAGGTGAGGGGCTGAGGTGTGTAATTGTAGGGGTGTGATTTCCCCAAACAATGTAACTGCTGTGACTCTGTGATGTATTGTACTTTTGTAACTAGCACCAGCAATGCACTTCAAACAGCAACAACAAGCAGGTGCATTTCTGCTAATTTCTCCTGTGAATTCCACATTCTTTTGCTTCCTGTTCTCATCATTGTGTGCAGATGAAAGTCAAAGAACTGCTTTTGACTTCACAGGGATGTGTGTGACAATCTCTGTCCTCTCTCCCTTGAAATCAGTGGCCACATCTAGTAGACTGCTGAGCTAGTTTAACTAGATAATAATGCCACTTTGTTCTGGACCTCCTTACATTACAATACAATTTATATACAATATAGAACATCTTGTTCTGGACCTCCTTACCATTACAATACAATTTATATACAATATAGAACATCTAAAAGTGATAGTTCACATAAAATCCACATATGCTCAAAAGGGTGTCACAGATGCAAAATGTTTCTCCTTTTGTTTCTGACTAAAAGTTTATGGCCATGTGGCAAAAAAGTTCACCTTACTGTGACATAATGTTACATTTTACAGAAATTTGCACCAATTGCTGACAATTACCACACAAAATATTTGACTTGTTCCTCAACTTCTTGTATGTCCATTTAAAGCCGGTACATCCTGTGAGTTTTGTAAGGATACCAAAAAACGAAATGTACGGCAAAATGCTGTTTGAAGAGAAAATAACTCGTCCAGGATTTATAATGGTAACGCACACCAGAAGTAACTGAAAGTTTGGACTTTTCTTTGGACAGCTCAAATTACAAAAAGTCCTTTAAAAAAAGCTGTGCATTTCTGCATATTTAAACTTCCCAGAATGCCTTGCCCATTAGACTTCCAATAACATGTATTAAACCTGGAAAATTCATTAAAAACAGGTTTTCAGAGTGTAGGGCACACCTCCCCATAGAAACGGTGCATAGAAGTAAAAAAACTGCTACACAAAAGTCTGTGTAGCAGGGAAACAATTTAAGGCCACGTTTGTTCACACACAGCAGCAGAATACGGTTGTCAGTCCTGTATTTTAGTACTTAATATAGAGGGTTAGGTAAAGCTCTGCTGCTGGACTCTATAATGCGCTATAGTGCTGTATTATAACTGTTTCAGTCAGATACAAAGCTGGACATCATTCTCTCATGTGCTGGTTGACTGCATCATTCAGAGAAACATGTAAAGCACATATATTGCCTGTAATTCACACTACACAGACAACAAAGAGAAAGAAAGTGATGTGGATTAAATAAAATCAAAGCTATATTAACTACATTGATAGCGAAACAAGCTTATTGGAGAGGAAGAATAATACAATAACGCTCATCTAAAATAATGCAATATAAATTAAAGAGATTGTTGTCTTGGTGACGCACAGACAGCAGTGGTTTAGCTGCGGGCTGTGAAACAGGCGTTATGTGCAACAAAGTAATGGCAACTCTATTAAAACTGTATAAAATACAGCTTGTCACAGTGTTGCGTTTTGTAATGTGGGGATCACAGACACAAACTTGTAAGTCCAAAACACAGTCTAAATGTTGCCAAATACACATCACACACTAAGGCAGGGATGTAGGCATGTTAACTAATACAGTATAAGAGATGTTTATATCTTCGTTTACAGTTCTTTCCCCAGTCTGTTATAGATCTTCTGATGATTTTGACTCGGATGGACAATAATTATGTTCTGTCCTTTTATGTGGAACTAGCTTTGTCACTTCCCTTCATTTTCACTGCATTCCACATTCAGAGTCAAACAAAAACTACACATTTATGATTCGATCGGCAGCACAAAAGTGAAAATTACTTCTATGTCGCTTTAATTTGGGTAGTGCAGAGGCCAAGACGATGAAATTATTGCTGAAGAGCAGAGCGCAAGATCCACTTCATTTACACCATGACCTTTCTCTATGTAGCGATCTTCATCAGCAATGAGGAGAGAAGAGAAAAAAATCTGCTCGCATCACCATGGCAAACAGACCAAATTATTTTCATGGACATGCCAATGTTTAGCAAGTGGAATTTTTAGAATTGAAGGTGTATTGAGATGAGAGCTTACAGCAGGCGTGTCACCTCATGTCTTGTGAAATTATCTTGGATGGTTATACTGGGGCCAAAACACTTCCATCAAGCAGATGATAACATGGTATGACTGTTTTTTTTTGCATAAAAGAGTCAGAGTGTGTAAGACATAATTCAGTACTGCTGGAATTTTGGATTGCCAAATGTTGATGTTTATACTAAAACTGCACAAATTTGGAGATTTGTAGCTTTAGGTCCATGTTTGATAGCTTCCATATTAAATTCTGGCACCCTGTAAAAGGTACAGGCTTTTGATGAAAAACAAAAAATACACAGAGTTAGGCGTTACTTGTTTTTCTTTTCATGTGCAACTGTTATAAGCGTTTTTATAACGTTTTCAAGTCACATTTGCAGACTACAGTCAGCAGTTTTCCAACAGGTGCTACATTATTACAAGCAATGTTGGGCAAGAAGAAATGAAAACAACGTTCGCTATTCACTTCCCACATCATTATTATTATTACAGAAAAAGCCTGAAAAAACTGTTCTTTGGCTCTCTCTCTCTCTCTCTCTCTCTCTCTCTCTCTATCTCACTTTGTCTCTCTCTCTGTCAGGAGTGCAACAGTGTTTAATGAGAGACCCTGTCCCTCTTCCTTCCCTGAGCTGGAAACTGTGGGTGGATGTTAGCACAAGGCTGATAGACAGTGATGGGTACTAATGATTTTTTCACAGCAGCTCTAGGCTCACCAGTTCTTTCTCTCCACATGGAGAGAGTGCCATATATTGCCTAAATCCTCAATGGATTTATATTAGTGTATGCTAATAAGAAAGCAGTGATCGGTGTGCTGCCATCATATAAACTTTAAAAGCTTTTTTTCATCTGGAGACATTAACGGTCCGAGAGGAAGTTCTAAAACTCCTCACAGGTTCTGTCCTGTCAATGATGTCACATTATGCTAACAGACCTGATTTTGAAAGCTCATTTAATGCTTGTTGAATTTCACTCCAGGTCCGTCAAGCTAGAAATCCTAAACCACACATTAAAATATTCCAGCACTCCTAATTTTCATGATTATTTTTAAACCTCATGATACTGGATTGATTTGATATTCATTTCCTTTCCCATTCTGAACTTACTCAAACTTCAAAGGTGGCATTTCATGAGAAATGTTTTTTTTACCTTTGAAGTTAAAGAGTTTATTGTCCAATAAAAACATACAGTCATTTTCAAAACTAGGCCATCATTATTAATTAGGTTCTGCACAAATAATTTAACGATCTTTTAACTGATCTTTTTGATAAACAGTCCTGACAGAGAAATGTAGTTTTTATTGTTTTGTCACACAAAAATAAAATTGCAAATGTAGCAAACGCTGTGAAGTTTTTTTATGTGAATAATCAAGCCTTAGACCAGCAGCAGTCTCTGTCTGACTCTGCAGAAACATATTGCTCTGTCTGTATCACTTTAAAGAACAGACTCCTGGCAGACAAAGGGAGATTGGATGGTAAAAATACCTGTGGCTCTCTCGCAGGGCTTCTTTGCCTTTCCTCCAGGAGATCATGCCATGCGGAGACATGCGGGGCCTGCACTCAATCAAAACATCCCCACCCTGCCGAGCCAATGTCTGTGCCTTCAGCAGACTGTCTGAGAAATCTGGTGCCACTGCTGTAGTGAAGAGGAAAAAGCATGTTAAAACACTGAAACCAAAACATGGAAAGATGGAGGGAAGGGTAGGAGGGTGGGTCGATGTGTGGAATGAATGGATGAACAGATGGGTTGATGAATGGGAGAATAGATGGGAAGATGGGTGGGTAGATACTGTGTTGAAAAGACCAGCATTACACCAGCGTATGTTGAGTTATGGATGTTGGTCACCAGCTTTGGATGCTGGTTTGCTGGAACAGCATTAAATCAGCAAAACCAAATAAAGGTAAACCAAGCGTAGAGACTCATCCTGGTCTAAGCTGGTCTCTTCAGCAGGGCTGGTTGGTGGTTATGACACTGATTCTAATACATTAGTGGAACATGTCCACAGTTAATGTGATGAACTACACCAGTTAGTTTAAATAAAAGTTATTTAAATCACTTAATTTCATGATGACACGGTTTGCTATTTTGTATCTAATGCTATGAAATCCATGTCATCAAATTCACCTTTCATTGTTCTCTTTGCGGCTTGTCTACATGCTTTTTGGTTCGTTGGTAGTTAGAAAAAATGTGAAGGATATTTTCTTTCACACAGCCCATCAAATTGCTTTATCTCTACCTCGTTCTCATTTTCTCTAAATCTCATCGTCTGCTCACTTTCCACAGGCAGACGAGGAAGTGAAGTTTTTTAATGCGATATACTCACTTAAGAGCACGCTCGAAAGCTCCACACTATCCCCCACATACCACTAAGTCAAACCGAGTCAAGCCAGCCAGCACAAATATAAAAGGCACTAAAGTGCGAAGAGTCTCTACCTCACATCTCCCCCAGGCAGCAATTTCAGCATACTAGACTTTCCCGCCCGTTTGGCATCCGTCTGCACTCAGCGCTGACAGCATCAAAGCACCCATTGTGCTGACAAATGACAAGAATAGGAAACAGAGCACTCCGCTCATCTGATGCATGATAAAACGGCCTGAAACATCAGCTCCTTTAATCTTCACCGCAGAGATGGGTTTGATCATTGGTCCTGTCAAAAGTTATTTCGCTCCTCATAATGGTGGGTCAACTGTTTTTAAATGCAGCACAAAGGGCCGAAGTAAGACTAATGAGGGAGTGTTCGCTGACAACATGGCTAGAATAAACAAAACTAAACAAAAACAAATCAGACTTTGTGTCACATGGACGCCTCTCTCATAACCGCACATAGGATAGATGATGATTTATCAGCTTAAGCTTGACTACTTATGGTTGGTCAAAACACTAAAAAACACCCCTGATGAAACTAAACTCAGCCTTCATTAAACTATCATTCAGGGCTTGCTTAAAGGGACAGTTTACCCTAAAATGAAAATGTGCTTTCAATTCATTATGCATCATTATGTGACAGAAAGCTGGTGTTGCAGGGATGGTAATAGGTAATACACTGTTGTAAAAATGTTTAGCTTCCTGCACAGACCGATTGTTTCACTTCGAAAGACCTCAGTATATTGTTAGGAATATATCACAGGTATTAATTTTGTGTTGTCTATATCAGATTTTTTTGACTGTCAAAGTGAGCGCATCGTTGAATTTACATTTTATGAATCACCACAGACCACAGTTTTATCTAAAAATCTTTAATGTTCTACTGAAGTCACCTACATCTAGAATGGCACATTTTAATTTTTGGGAGAACTATCCCTTTAATACACCTTAGTCTTAGCAAACATAAATAAATACATTGGACCAACTACATAAGATGTAGATGTAGAAGATATCTATGAACAAGGCTATGTCTTTATTTGGCACTCTTTCAATGCAAATGCTCTTTATTGACAACCTACCAAAAGTACAGTGATTGTGAAACCTCTTACCAATGACTCTGAGTTCAGCATTGGCAAACACTCGGCCGTGACGGTTCTCAGCGATACACTGGTACATCCCTGTATCTGACAGTGTCAGACTGCTGATGGACAGAGCACCATTCACCACCTGGATTCTATCCTGGAAACACAACAGCAACCACTCAATAATGTAACAATGACATACAAAAAAATATGTTTTTGAAAATTTCTGTTCATTTTTAAGATATGTTTTCTTAAGTAAAGCAAACGCTCTAAAAATCTTAAGAGCAGTGTTAAAATGTTTTTCTCACCTGCCTTCTTCAAGAACCTGTTTGCAGGTGTTTTTTCCCATTTAAAATTCCATTTTTATTTTATTTACTGTGGGCAAAGTATTGGTTCATGCTTCCATGCAACAACCATGAGGTTTACATTACAATAAATAGAATGTATACACAGTACACACTTCTATAACATTAAATAAAATTGCTATCTATAACAATGCAAATTTAACACTTCATATTGACTGATCCTCAGTTTTGATCAACTGTAAGCTTGACCAAAACCCTCTTGTTCCTTTTTTCAGCTCTGTGGCTTCTATGTTTTGCCATTTATAGTGATGCTTCAGTACTCTGTCAAATGAAGTATTAGAGGTTTCATGCAATAAGATCTTATGACTGTGCTGTACGTCTCACCTGCCATCACAAGCCATCACATTTCACATCATTCTTTGCTAAGCTACTAATAATCTAATAATCAAGTACAAAAATAAAATCAGTTCACAAACGAAATTGAGGAACCTGCTTTTAAACGTTTGACAGTTGTGCAGAGAACAAAATGGCCTAAATGTGAGCCCACAGCAGCTGTGGAGAACTGCTAATGGGCGGTCTGAAATTTTTCACCCTGACCAAACATTTACTTATAAAGCCCCGTTACGCTGCTATTGTGCTCACTTGAGTGTGAACAATATGAATGGTGTATTCAGGTTGAATGAACTGAGATATAAATGGCCCAGATATCCGCTCTCATGCTTTGCATTTTGGCACTTCAGAGTTTGATGGCGTGGCTTTATGCCACTTGAATTACATTGTTTCAATGCAGATGGAAAAATAATGTTACTCTCAGCCCATGTGACCTGCTCTAACAAAGAGCATCATGCAATCTAACCGATATCATGCACAGACAGCTCCATGCAGCTTACATGCCGTGTTGACGGGGATAAATAACAAAAGATCAGCACAGCCTCTAGCAGCAGAGACAAATGGTGGCATAAATCAGCTTTATGGGGGTAATTAATTAGGGGTGACATTCCACTGAAATCAGCACTTTCCCCCTCAATGGGGAGCACCATTTGAGTGGGCTGTAATGCACCAGACAGATTAAGTTGCCCACCTGAACAGACAACAGAAAGATTGGCCTAATAGCCATTGGCCTAACAGTATGGCTGTTGACTTGCACACATGCTTTTGTTAAGTTAACATTTACACAAACAGAGAACGAGTTGGCATTAGGGAGAAAATCTAGGGGATATTTTTACCATGAATAGCGAAAATTACTTAGAAATTCTAAATAGCTATCTACAGTTTCAAAGTAGTTAAAAGCACTGTCACAGCTTTTTTTTAAAAACATTAGCAGCTAATCGTCAAGGTACTAAAAAAGCTACACTAAAACTTTTTAAGAGGCAATATTATTTGAATTATATGACTACAGCTTTTACAGCAGTCACTGTATTGCTCTGCTTGTCTGTATTCACTTCACACTGTATGGTTCATGTCCACGGTTTCTCCCGTCTTTCATTTCTATGGTTTGCAATAAAATTCCATGCATGCTGCTTGACATAGGGAGGACATTCTAGAGTCTAGGAGAATTTGCAAATATATGCACCAGCTCGCATGTGCACAAAACTATGAAAACAATGATTTTGAAGCATTTTACCATGCTACACTGCAAACAGTCAAAAAACAGCTTGTTACTAGGGCCTGATATGGGAATAAAGGGGCTTTGTCTGTTCATTGTAATCCAATAACAAACGACTCCCACACCACTCTTTCTCAGACTACACGGGTGACCTTTGGTCTGGAGATTGATCAAATGCTGAGTTAGCTGATCGTGACATTTACGAAATGCTAACACCTCAGCTCATTAAGAGTGCAGCCTCACACCGACATTCCAGAATGTGTTCTCAGTCTCTCTGAATGATAAAACAACCTCTGTTATACATGAACACGCTTTAATTCTCATAAAAGCTGAGGAGAACAGATCTCTAAAAATATGCTAGTTTTCTGCAGTGTGCTAAAAATAAACTGAGTAATACTGAGCAACGAAAAAAAAGAATTTTGGCCAACAGCAAACATTATTTGAACACAAATCTGTACAATAAGAGTGCTAGAACTTCCCATAACCGACATATCTAGCAGTAGTCTTTATTTTACAAAAGCACTTGTAAACAACTTAAATCTTTTATCACCATTCTTAATCAGTTAAGTTGGCTTTCCTGGTCCGTTTGTTTACAAAAAATCCGGTAAACTTCATTGCTGTAATCACCCACCTCAAAGGATTCCAGCGGTTCTCCGTTCTTGAGCCATCGGTATGAGGGCTTGGGCTTGGCACTCGCCTTGCACTCCCACAGTAGAGATTCGTCAATGGCTTTCTGCATGTCCTGGGGCTTCTCCACCAGATGAGGGGGCGCTGAGGTGCCATCAACAAACACACAACACACAGCTTGTTGTCAAAACACACAGAGCGCAGCAGATGAAAATACATTTTTCAACAGCCCTTCTGATTCCCAGATACACTCAGAGTTTATTATTGATTAACCTCAAGGATAAATCAGTAAACCAGCCAAGCATTTTATGAACCAATTAATAAACAAATCCAGATGATCAACAAGACATTAGAATAAAAACGCATTATATGTAAATTTTAAAAATAATATTTAGTAAACCAGTTCATCAAACATCTGCTTGTTTTTTGTATTTAACTTAAATGTTTATATTAGCTTTACGTTTAAAACTTTAACAACCCTATGAAGATTTATTTACCTTTGTTACATATTTAGACTTACAGCTAAGAAGACTTGAATTGAAAACATATCAAAATGTTTCTGATCAATATGGGCTAAATATTTATAACTAAAGAAAGGGGAATTGGTCATTCGTCATAATATAGCAAGCTTGAACATAGTTTATGGGTATCAGTCTCACTATTGAACCTCATAATTTTGAGGCTGGCCATTATGTAATGAACAACAGCGGCCCATATTGATTATTTCATAGCCCCTAAAGCAATGATAGATGTCTTGTGGAGTGGAGAATATAGAGGATTATAGATTTTTACCTGCCAAACCATTGCAATGATAAATAATTATAGTGTAAAAGGGTAATCATAAAGAAATGGCATACAGGACATAAAATTTCATGGGGTAATCAGTTTAAACACAGTGTATTGATCAGTGATAAACCAAAATATAAAAGCATCCATAAACACCTTTACCATTATGATACACATTATAAAGACAGAATAATAAAAGTGGAAGCATAATTTAGAAGAATAATTCATGTGGCTAGTGGAATTGATTGTGTGTTGTCTGATTGTGAAAGCAGTGACATACAGTGTGTGTTGTCAATATGACAATATGCTGATCACATTAATTGTAGGATGAACTATTAAGACTTACTGAACTAAGTCAGACTTATTTCTGACTTACCGTAGAAGGAGAGCCGTCCCTTTACTGTGTTTCTGCCTCTGGAGTTCTCAGCAACACATTCATACTGCCCTGCATCTTCCTGCTGGAAATAAGGGATCTCCAACACTCCACTGGATTTACTAAGGTCCACTTTTCTGGGAAGCTGAATTTCATCTGGTGTTCTCCAGCTGATTGCAGGAACTGGACTGAAATAAAGTGATAAATCTGATTGTTTATTGTTGTATGTTTCCCTTTAAAAAATGTACTGGATACATTGATACATAATTCTAAAAGAAAGTGCCTAAAACTAAGAATTTTAGCATATCCATAAAAATCCAGTTTGTTTCTAAAAGCTAAAGTGGGTAATTCCTAAACTACTAGCCACACCAAATGGAAAGCAAAACTGGGAAATCAGTCTAAGCATGGCTTACTTTTAGTCATCTCAGCACATTAAACTTCAGTTTTAAAGAATTTTTAAAGCTTGCAACTCTTGTTCCAAACTGTTAAATTTATGCATTTGGCAGATGCTTTTATCGAAAGCGACAATATATTCAAGGTATACAATTTATTAAAATTAAGTTATACATATCATTAAAATGTGTTTCTTAGGAATCAAACCAACAACATTTACGCTGTTAATGCAATGCTCTACCAACTGAGCTACAGAAACACCTTAAACCTATTAAAGACAATCCTTTAGCTTTCTTTTAATCTGAAAGGTTTGCAACCCTTAGAGTGATGAAAGAGAATTACTAAGGATCTCATAATGTCACACACGACATAAATGACAGTTAAAAAAAACAGCAGTGGAGGTGAGCGAGCTGCTGCTTGCATGTTAAATTTATGAAAACAGGCTCCTATAGAAACTATCAACTGTAATAGTATTTACTTTCCCAAAGCGAAGCACTCCAGTTTGACAGTTAACCCCTTAGCAACAGCCAGAACCTCTGGAAACTGAACTTCGATTTTTGGCTCATATTCTCCCATGATGCCTGAAACACAGAAAGTGTGGTTATTTTGTATTAAAATGACAAACAAGTCATTTGTATGAGCTCAATTCACGATGAGATCATCACCGTCGCTGCGGAGTACAAGAGATGTGGGAGGTCCCTGAACTCTGGTCTTGGTCACCGTGTTGGTCACAACACAAGTGTAGTTTCCAGCATCTGAGGGTTCAACTTTAGCGATGTACAGGTTGCCTGTTTTCTGTGACACAAAGCGCCGCGTGTCCTGCTTCACAAATGAGGGATATTCGTTGAAGATCCAGGAAAAGGTCAGCTCTGTAGAAAAGACAGGAGATAAATATTTCATACAGCTTTTCTGAAATGGATACTGAACCATAATACATATAGCGATATAAAGAAAGTGTTATATTAACACAGCTTAAAATGCCATTGAGGCCACGGTAACAAAATGCAAGTCAGTCCATTTGCTAGCAATATTGGCGATGGCCTAGGGCAGTTATTTTCAGCCACGCATGTACAGTTCTACTGTATGTACTTCAATAAAGAAATCCCTTAATCTTTTGGTCAGGATTACGTCGGGTCAAACCAGTAATAAATTCTGAAAACACTTAAGTGGTGATATTTTTGAAGGTCAAACTAAACTGTGTGTGTATTCACATCCAGTAAATAAGCAGGTGATTGACTCTAACTGTAAGAACTGTGATTTCTACAGCTGACATTAAATGTTCTGATGCCTCTATTGAAAAGGCGATGAGCTGTTTATATTTTGGTGTATTTCACATGGGTTGGATAAAAGGTTGGACTGGGATGAAAGTAAAGCATGCAGCTTATATTATGAGGACCACCACTGTGAGACACATCAAATCCCTACAGCTGCTTGATCGTTGACACTAATAAAACATTTACCGCACATACTGACAGTCTCATACATGTTTAATAGTTGTTTCTGAGCTGATCTACTACAAAGCTGCAGAGCAGGATAAACAAAAGCATAAACAAAAAGGCTAGTAACTGGCCTTTAAAAATGAATAAGAATGCAGGATCTGTCTTCAGTACCTGTTTGTTTGTCTGTCTAACTAAATGAAGAAACTAAGTTTCAGGCATTAATTGATTCAACAGTAGTTCATAAAGTGAAAAAACCTTTGAAGTTATAAAATAAAAATAAAAGAGTAGCCGATCAATGAAAAACAATGTCCTGGTTAGGTATGTGCTTGCCAAAAAGCATTTAAGCAATGACCTTCCTTTTTCTAAAAACACAAGTAATTTCAGCCCTCAGTGAGTTTAAAAGGTTTAGCTCCATTACAGCAGTAAGGTCTGATGTGTTTGGATTAACACTAAACACAGTAATCAAGACAACAGGGTCCACACAAAACAACACCAAATGTGTAAGATCTAATGCAAAGCTTTCTGATGAGAAGTTACACAGCTCACCGTAACACTAAATTCTATATCATGAGTTTATATGTGATAATTCTTCTATAAAATCTGTCACATAAAGTAAAACTGATCACTTATATTAAAAAAGAATTTGATAGGTTAAACAGTTTCTAAGGGAAAGTGACACGACTACGTGATCCCAATTTTCAGTGTGCCAATAAACAGTGTTTGACCTTATTTGTGTTTTCAAGGCAGCTTCTTCAGCTGACATCAACACTGTAACTTCCTTTAATAGGGTGTTTTTTTGAAAGTGCAGTATTTTTAAATCCCCGTGTGAAAGTAGTTCTTTGCTTAGAAAATGTCAACAATCTGAATCACGACAAAATTGCTATTAATCTTTAAACCACTTAAAACTAAATAAACTCTACTACGGTCCATTCTGGGCTTTATAAGTGCAGAGTAAAACAAACAGCAATTGAAAAGTTGTTGTATTGCATAGTGTGCCACTTAAGTGCATTACATCAAAAGCGAAAAATGGAGGTAGTATGTGTTTACGCTGTTATATGGGCAATGAGGTTGAAAAGCCTTTTATGCTGTGAGCTAAATACAGCTGATCGTAATTGTTGGTTGGTGCAGTGAGGACATACACTAAAAACTTATGCTAGTTTCCCAATTAACAGGTAACAGTTGCACATGATTACTCTGAACATGTGGGAGGACGGATTCACACGCTGACAGAATGCAGAGCATATATTTAAAATAATCTGCTCTAAAGTCAGAATATTTTCAAATTTTTTATTATATTAATGTAAAATGACTTAATATATACAAAGTGATAAACGGATATATCAACCCAAAGAAACAGACACAAAATATTTATATGAAATTATAATGTGTGAGGTTTTGAAGTAACGGGAGAGAAACTAGCCATGAAACTAGCACAGCTAGCGCTCAAAGCAGTTTATGATATTTGAACACTCAGTGGTCAATTGACCAATTGTAATGAAGTTTTCCATAAAACTGTGCAATAAATATTGTCATTGTATTGGCCAACACCATCTTGCTTTCTAGAAAGACCTAAATCAATTGGCAACTAATGAATACAATAAAATGCCTCACCTCCCATATGTGGTGGAGGACCACAAAGAAGAACCACACCTTGCCCTTCTCTGACACTCACTGGACTTCTCCTTCGAGTTTTAAACTCTTCCAGATCTATATACAAAAAAGAATAACAGACAAAAAATTAAGAAACACTGGTTCTAACATTATACCCATTTAATTAGAATTTAATCCCCTCAATGACAACGGTCTGTCTGTCAGGCCAAGTTACTGAAAGAGTTCACTCAAAAATGTCCATGTAATCTGTTCTTACTGGTTAATACAAACTCCAGACTTCATCTAACTTCAAAAGGCTTATAAAAAAACTTCTAAGAATTAGTATAGACTGCTTTTATGATACTTTAATGGTGCTTTTGTGTTCATTTTAAAACACAGAAATTGTTAATGCATGCATTGCCATCTTCAGAATTTTAATCTTCAGAGAGTTGTGTAATACGGTTTTGACAAAATCTTCATGTTTCGGTGAGCTGTTCCTTTAGTACTCTTCACTTTAATAACAATAACTTTTATACAATTGTAAACAAAGTGAAAATCATAAATTAAACAGTAAGACTGCTTTGAAGTTCAGAATAAACAGCAACGCTGATATGAGTTTGTCTTTGCTCGCTTTTAGACCACAAGGGGATACCTAAAAATAAACAACTATGGAACTATGGCGAACTAGAGAACTATGGTTGACAGAGGATGTGTGAGTTCTACCTGCACTGATTTCAACAGGGGGTGTGTCTAGAGAACAGAATGTTCCAAAGGAATTTTAATAAGCAACATATCCACTCTCAGAACATGAGAATCCCCTTATGCCCTGTGACACAAGCTATGTCGACTCCGTCCTCACAGTAAAGATTTGATCATGCTTTCAAGCATCTCTTTGGTGGGAAAAGGAACTTTTTGCACTTTGCACATGATCTACCACCATCAGGAAAACATTTCTTCCAGAATGTTCAGTTAGCAAAATTCAAGTCCAAGTAATATCTCGTTACAGAGATTTAACAAGACATTTCTATGAGGCCAAAATAAACAAACTGACAGATCTCTTCCGTACATATGCAATAAAACCATCCTCTATTTGGAATACTGTACATACAAAAAATTCATCAAAAGAAAGACACACTCCAGTGACTCTAATTGGCTTCTCAGTTATCAACTATATGTTGTGTTCTATTCATTGCTCAAAGTAAGCACCATAAGCTCTTGTGAAGCCACAGAGATTGAATATACTTTTGTATTAAAAGTAATGAATTTGTAACCTGTAAAAAGAGAAAATGCTTTTTCTAGCCTCTTCATAATAATATGATAAAGACAAAAACCATGTTGCTTACCTCTAGAATGTTCTTTCAGCATTCCAATTATTTAAAACATAAAACAAATATGTACAACATTAAAACATAGGTGCATGCAATTAAAGTTATACAATATTTTCAAATGTTGCTAGAAATAAATTAACAAATAAATAAAATCTTGTGCACCAAGTTCTTTTCCTCCTGTTTGTCAATTACATAAGATTAAATTTTTTAATATTATAGTCTACATTTTTTTACAGTTCTTGGCTGTTATAATGTTTGGAGTGCAAAGGGGGCTTGTAAAGACCCTTATGACTCCTCTTAAACCATGGGGTGAATTCACTAAATTGTTGCTCAACTTTGCATATTTTTTTTGTGCACTAAAAGATGCATTTTATTCATATTTTATTTCATTTTGGAAGGAAATATTTTTTCACTAATTATCTAAATACTATCTACTGATAAAGCTGTTTGTGTTTAAAGTGACATGTTAGCGGGATGTCAGTCAAGTCAACACCGTTTCTAAATTAAATTTAGCTGTGTTTTTGTAGTTGTACTGAAGGTTAGGCTTACACACAATATTTTAAACTGAGAATTCACACCTGTATCCTAAAGAATTCCCTTCCTTAAACTAAACTTCATCTGCTCTTTCCCTTCTTTCCAACACAGGATTCTTTGGAAGGATATGCAGTCCATATGTAGCACAGCATCCTGATTGGCTGGTCCAACTTTATGAACAACCAATGCCATGTGCTAATGTATTCTGTATCTGTACGACGTTTTGACCTGGAAGGAACTCTAGAGTTCAGAAAGTTACAATTTGGTTTCATAGTAGTACATCATGCGCCATTTTAAGCTACTTTAAAGGTAATATGACCCCTTTTATTTGTTTATTCAGACTTTATTTTCAGGCAGTATGGACCATCTGCATTCTGCAGTGCTATTTCCAGTATTAACTCTGACTATACTTTGACCTCATATATGCCACCTTTTTGGTTTAGTGTATCTGAAGCGTGCAAATGTGTTACTAAAAAGCTCAAATGGTGTGAAAATGCTGACTAACCAAGTACCAGGGGCCTCAGGTTTGTTTTTGTCATAAAATTATGAAAATTCATGAACCCAGGCTCGGCGCCATGAGGAGGAAAAAGACATTTCCTCTTCAGATATAATTTGTGTCGGTTATTTGTGTCACCTTAGTTTCATTTTTGTATTCATGGTTACATAACAAATGTTTTCTATATATTTATAATAATACAAGTTATTGTATTTACCGAGGTGGGTTGGTACAACGATACAACAATCGGTATAGAATAAATCACTCTTCCGTATGCCATATTATATGTCATATGCTGAATAATACACCTAAAGCTTTAATTCATGTTATGGAGTTTGGTATTTATTTGACTGCAGGATGGTATCTGCCATACAAACATCAGTTATGAATCATGAGTTTGTAAATACCATGTAAATACCAGGATATATGTCATTACACTGTGCTTAAGCCTTGTTAGTTTGTTTGTCTGGTTACCTGTACGGTTGCATATGGATTGTTTTTTACCACTGCAATCAAAAATATGTTTTAGAAAAGCAAATCCCATCTGTGTGTATTGCTGGTATGAAGCCCCCTTAATAATTTCACATGTCCCCTCAGTTATTTTGTACTGCAGCCAAGCCTGCATAGTGATTTTTTTAGGACAAATGACTGAAGCAGTGACTTACAAGCAATGTGGAGACTAGCTTCTCTGCTAAGAATGGTCCCAAAAGAGTTAGAGGCCAGACATTGGTAAATACCAGCATCCTCTTCTTTATTGAGCTGACTGATGTGCAGGTTTCCTCCTGAGATGCTGTATCGAGAGCCAGGGTGAGGAGAAATAAAGCTGTCATTCATTTTCCACCTATAAAACATGTTAGAAGAGAACATTACAGAGTGAATAAAACAAGTTTGGTGTACAGAAACATATTTTCCTCTTTGGTAGACTGCACAGCAAGCACTGGCTCATGTATTATATGAATTTTCTTACAATAGATAACGAAATTTCAAACTGAATGGCCTTTGCAAACTAATAATACCTAATAAAAGAATAAATACTAATAAATTATACCTAATAAATATTAAAACGTTTCTCAGAACTAACTGACCTTGTTATAAGTATTTTGGCAATATTTTTAACCAGTTAGTCCAGTGGTCATGTTTCTGTGTGGTGCTATAAACATGCTTTACAAAGTTTCATAAGCAGAATAAATAACGAAATATGTTTTTTTGTGTGATTTCTTTAATTGTGTTTGTGTCATATTTCTTTGAAAAAAAGCGACATTGTATCACAATGTAGTTATATAACAATATAATAAAAATAATTCAAGTTATATGAAATATAAGTTATATAATACTAAGACATCTTTATGTCTTATCATCATAATATGATAAGACATAAAGGCCACTTATCAGGCCACTGTGTATATATA